>JAUYWI010109994.1:0-10978 GCA_034780595.1 Parotoplana pacifica
TATAATTACTTAGAAGACTTCGATTACGATTTTGACAGAGAAGTCTCGCCATCCGGAGATATTTTGGGACAGTCTTATCAAGGTGGTCTCGGCAGTATAGGCGGACCTCAACCATTCCAACGAGCATTAGGTGGAGTGGGTCAGAGATTAAGAGCCAGTACGGCCTCAAGTATGCGTTCGATGCCTGATATACGTGGCAAGAACAGCGTCGAATTGGCTCGAATTCTGCAAGGCTATTTAGACACTGGACGTGACGAGAAGATAAATGCCTTGTTTCGACTTCTAATGCGCGAAGACAGAGGCAGAGTTGATGACCTGTTAGACAGATTTAATGACGATCTTCGCCTGATATTGGAAGAGAAGGTGGGCATTTTATTCTTCTTATGCTAGCATGCTAAGTTTCAAGTTGATACTAATTATCCTTTTGTTTTTATAAGGCTCGTGAGATTGGTCTTTCTCCGGAAGACGCCGATTCAGTGTTCAATATGGCTTATTCATTATCAGATCTTCACAATAATCTTCTTCCCGGAGTCAACACAATGGAGAAGCAAAACGAACGTTTTCGTCCTGGAGCATTATCTGACTTGGGTTTAGCCACTGGCACCATACAAAGATTGATTTCAATGCGCCCTGGCTCCATGGAAGCTGCTCCACCTGCCATGAAACCTCCACCAAAACCTCGCCACCAGATGTTACCAAAGAGTGCTATCATTACAAGCGATCTTAATGCTATCGATGATATGGCCATTGAAGTAGGTGCTAGTAACTCCATATGTATTTGATTTATCTTTTATATTTCGTACTTCTACAATATTCTCTAATTGTAGCAAACTTACCGATTTTATCTAAGTTTATAATTTACAAAAATATAATTGTTAAAATTTATGTCTTTTAGTTTGATTATTTTCCGATTTATAGGTATCAAACTTAGACATCTGCACGTTTACTGACCTGGTTGCCGAGTTAACAATCAATTGTAAATCAGATGTTGAACGAATAAGGTAAGTTAACTTTGCACTTGTTCAATGACTTGGTTTTTATTTTTGATATTGGAGTTTGTAGACAGCCTAGTAAGTATAGAAAACTTTATTCGAAATTTTAGTCGTTATCAAATGAATCATTGATGATTAAATGTATATGATGTAATAGAATATGTGATTATAATTTATGCATGAGTATAGATACTACAACCGAATATGAAATTGTATTACTTACACCCAAACTTGTTAAAAAGTTTGCGTGGTACAAAATATGCTCTCTTGCTGCCTACTCATTAAAAATGGCTGTGTCTGCGTGTGGTACTGTGGTACTCTACTGACTAGCTTTTAATATGTGTGTTACAAAATGGGTATGATAGATAAAATCAATGGGTATTCTAAATAAGCATATTTTGTTGGAGGTGATCTTTCTACATAGCTAAATTCCAAGATGTCATATTGCTTGATCGTCAATCAATAGTTACCTAATTATAATTAAAATTGAAACCAACCTCTACTCTGCTGAGCTAATAAAAACAATAACACAACACATTCTTTTAGTAATTGGTACACGGTAACTTTAAGTTAAAAAAACAGTAACGTACATAAATGGCTGCTAAAAACACTATCAACATTTTTTTAAATAATATAACATGGTTATAAAAAATAGGAAGTTAAATTTAGAAGCTTATCGTTCTCAAATTAAAGCTCTTCCACCGAGAAAATATGAATAATCCAAGTAAAAGACTACCTGGTTCCCAGTAGGATTGCTAGGACGTGCTGAGAGTTGACTGAGTTTTTTATTTTAAACTCAGTCAACTCCAAGCATATAATAATTATTATTACCTACAATATTGCTAGATTTTACTAGGACTGCTTTTACCAAGATTACTGGAACAAGTGGGACTTTACTCGAAACTGAAAGATTCTCCTAGTTGAGAGTCTAATAGGATTGTTAGAACTAAATGGGATCAATTTTACAATTCAGATTCAAAAAACATTTTTGCTAGTTGTTTTTATTTCTTAATTTTGAAAAGCTCTATTGTTTAGCACCTGAATGAATCTTTTGGGCGAGAAAATGTATACCTACTTAAAATATTCCAAACCACACATTTTATTTAACATATTATTTCTTGAATCACGCAGGGCCATTTTTCGTTGGGTAACGGCTATTGATTATGCACACGTTGACTTCGATCCCTCAGCCCCACCTGAATCCCTACTGGGAATGATGCGAGGTGTTAAGTACGGACAAACAAGCAATAATGAACTCTTTAATCAAATATGTCGGTAAGTTTATATTTTGTTTCTAAATATGAAATAACATTTCCAGAACAGCTACTAAATAAAATTTCGCTTCATTTTTGATCATGGTAAAAAATTGTATTCTGTTCATTGGTGCATCAACCTATTATTACTTTGCTACTGAATTTCTTAAGTTCCTAAGATCAATATTTGATTACCTACTATTGAATTTATTTGTTACTATGGTTTCTTGTAGTTTTTCCATCATAATTGATTTTCAATACAGTCTATAGGTACAATAAGTGTGTTAGTTAGCTATGAAAGTTATATTGTAATTGTCAATGGGTATATGGTGGATCTACGTCGTACTTTCCTAAAGAAATATTATACCTAGTAATATGTAGTCTGGAACTCTGGATTAGCTTTATCTTATGAAATCAAATTTCTTTGAACGAGAGACGTTAAAATTGTTCTAATAATGCTGGTATGCATAAAGTGAATGAATGAATGAAAATCGTATATTTATGCAATTGGTTACAATAAAAATTTTGGTACATTTATATTTTTACAAATATATTTTACAAATGTACCGAAACTATATTTTTTTAATAATTCAAATTTGTTTTGTGTAAGATTTAAAACTCATTTATAGATTTATAAATATTGATTATTTTTTATCAATATATTCTAAAGCTAGACTTACACGGGGAGCTTGGTTCCCAAAGGTCATGAACGAAGAGCTAAGCTCTCGAGACTAAAGAAGAACCAGCTTTACTTTTAACTCCAGGAGGCTAGCCTAACTCCCCGACATTGGCAAAAAGATAGCCGATCAATGCAACATACATCACTTCACTATAGCAAACAATGGTATGGTCACTTTCTACAGCAGGGCCCACGGAACCAGCAGCACCTCTGATACCCTGTGTAAATCAACCATCAAAGACAGATGCAAATAGGAGACCTCTAGACGTATCGGATCAGATCATGTCCCCATCCTAACTATAATAATAAATAATAATAATATTTATTTATTTATAAAGCGACCCGGATCGCCAAATCAACGAACTAAAGCAGTGAAAACTATCAACATGAGAAATATATGGAATTACAAGAAACCAGACTGGGCAGAATTCGAAGAACACATCAATAATATGTTACACAACACAGAAGATAGGGACTCCAATCTCAAAAGGGTCTTACAGAAGATTCTGTAACACTATCAACCAAGCAGCAGAAAAGTATATACCGAAGTCAGGAAAAGGCAAGGCAGAATATGGTGGAGCGCCAAATGCGTAGAAGCTGTAGTCGAATGAGAAGAGAAGCGCATCGAAGCCACAGAAGACCATCTTAAGAAATACATCTGGATCGAAGAATGCAAGAAGTGCAAAGAAATGATTCAAGAAGAAAAAGAAAAATGCTGGAAAGACCTAGTACAAAACAGCAGCATTGTCTCAAACCCAAAAAAGGTCTGGGGTATAAGCCAATGGAAAACCAGCTATGAAAAGAGGAGACAAACTCTGCTACACGGACAAAGAGAAATGTGAAACTTTAATCAAGCAATACGCTATCGAAAGCGAAATCTCTAAGAACAACTTGCAATGGGAGAGAACGGTCAAGCGTGCCAATCTTAACCACTTCAAGAAACCATGCAACAACAGACATATAAAACAAATGCAGTCCCTTCACAACCCAAGAACTCCAGCATGTCATCAGAAACATCCCCAAAACAAGGTGTCGGGTATAGACGGCATAACCAACAACTTCTTAGTGCATCTTATTATCCTCTCCTGGCAACAACATCTCCCCGAAAAGTGGCTCCAAGTGAACATTGTCCCAATTCTCAAAGCAGGAAAATCGGTCAATAACGCCGAATCCTACAGGCCAATCAGCTTAACCAGCTGTGTTCGCAGGGTTATGGAAAAGTTTATTCTGAACAGACTCAACCGCCTTATCGAGAGGAAAAATATCATCACACCCGCACAAGCGGGCTTCAGAAAACACAGAAGCACAGAAGTCCAGCTCATTCGCATTCAGCAGCAAGTAATCGATGGACTCAACACCAAAACATCAAAAGTCAACAGCAAAAGAACCCTAATAGTCCTCATCGACTTCTCTAAAGCTTTCGACAAAGTATGGAAACACGTTCTCATAAAAGTCCTCATTGACAAAGGTATTCATACATGCATGGCCCAATGGACACAGAACACAAATGCAGTTAGCCTTAACTAAGCTAGTAGAATGGGCTAAAAGATGGAGAATGCAGATAAACGCATCCAAAACAGACTATATCCTTTTCCCAAACTGAACGTGTGAAGCAAAATGGACAGGTAACATGTACATACTTGAACGACACTCTAATTCAATGAGGCTCCAAGACTGCCAAGAAGAAGAAGAAGAGATCCAGCAACACAATCTCTGTGACTGCTCGAGATGGATCACTCAAAGGACTGTACACTTTGGCACTCCTAATCCCTCCCGCTCTAATATCACCGCCAACCAGTTGCTGAATTATTTGAGGGTGTTTGGCCGGATACCTACGATCGACGTAAATGCACAAGCAAGCGGATGACACACAACAACAAAAATCCCAATAGCTTAATTCTCCATGTATGAGCTTGTCGTGTAAGTCTAGCTTTAGAATGTATTCATTTTAAAGTACAGAATTTTTGGGATTAATTTCATACTATGTATTCGATCTTTGCAATATTTGAGTATAATATAATTTTATATTTCATTTATTGTAGATTTGCAGGTATTCCGTGTGTTTTTATTGCCGGATATTCTAAAGGGGCTGGTTACAGACCAGGAATGAGTTTAAAAGACAATCGAATGTTTCGTAATGTGTGGACTGCGGTCTATGTAGCTGGTGCTTGGCGTTTTGTTAACTGCAACTGGGGCGCACGGTATCTAAGTACATTGGCAGGATCTCGAATGGGGCACACGAAAACAGGAACGATTAGTTCCATTGGCGAAGTACAATATTTAAATCAAGTAATTTGCATGCAATAATACATTATTCCTACATACTTTATTTTAAAAAAAATTTCAAACATCACTGTGACCTTATTCCTATATCTAATATATTATTGAAATTTGCCCATCTTTTTTTATAGGCCCAAGTTCGATGTCGGTGTGATGAATTTTACTTCTTGACCGATGCTGATCAGCATATCTTTGAACATTTTCCCGACAACAAACGCTGGCAATTGCTGAGAAAGCCAATATCCTTAGAACAATTCATGCGTTTGCCTATTTTGAAATCTCCGTTTTTTAATAACAAGTTGAGTCTAAAGAAGAAATATGCTGAAACTTTACCTACAAAAAGTGGTAGTGTCCAGATTAAGTTGTCAATGCCTCATTTCGTTGCCATTACCTGTCAGCTGGAGAACCGCGCTGATATGAGTGTTCTCAGAGGTCTGACTTTGGTTCGGGTCATGGATGACACGGTCGTGGTGACAGCATCTCCTGCTCAACCTGGAAAATTTTATATGAATTTGTATGTCTCAGAGAACTGGCAGGACGAGACTGTGCGAGAGTTAGCCTGCTCATTTCAGGTATCTTTGGTCTTATCTGTTGTGATGTTCATGATTGAAAAAACATACCTACAAAGTTTACGGTTAATTATTATAGGATAGCGTTGGAAGACTTTGTACAAACACTTTCCTATAAACTTTAAACTTTCAAAGTTGTGTTTAAATTTGCTATGAGCATTCTTAGTTTGCATAATTTGTCTGAAAGTACATACATACATATGTATATACCGTATATGTTAGCCAAGGTTTTTTTGTGGTCAAATAAAAAACAGATTATTTCTATATTTAGTAGTTCTGTTTCTCTTTTATTTAGATTAACTGTTCCGAACACAACTACGATCGTCTTGTTATTGGACGTTATCCTGATATTGGGTTTCTCGGCCGTACACCGGCAGCTCAACGGTACGGTTTGGCCTTTAATGAACGTACTGATCCTTACATTATTTGGAACGAACGAGAGGTGCTTAAAATTCCAGTAACCATAGCACCTGGTCTCAAAGTGTGCCATCAAATGAAATCGTTTGACCGTCCAGGACAGCACTCCGCTGATTGTGATAACTATGCCATCTTGCAGACAAAAGGACGCAAATCTCAGTATATTATTCGATTTCCAGTTGATGCCTTTTATTATCTTACGATTTACGCGGCAAAGGTATGTTGCATTTTTCTTTTCAGTAACTTTAAAGTATTTTATACATTGAAATGATAATAAGATGAATAAGAGGTGTATGTATACACATAACTCGATTTTTATAGTCTTGTAACAGAAATAACGTATTGAGCATCTTAAGTTTTTTTGCTAGAAAGTTTTATTGAATTGACACAAAAATAAAATCTCACCAAGCCATTGGATGCTAAAACAATAATACTTCACGTATTGGCTAAATTTATTTTGAAAAATCGATAAGATGACATCAGCAGTTCTAAAGAATATCTTTGAACAATTTAATTTAATTTGGTAAAGTTAATATTGATACATTGTTTTATGTATGAAAATACAAATTCACCAAATATTGATTACCGATTTTTTTGTGTACCTTGTCTTAAATCTTTTCCACTAAAAACACTCCAATAAAACTACGGTAGGTGCACTGATAACAAATTTCATGCTAACGTACATTCGTTTTTAAATATTGTTTGGTTTAATTTCGTTTATCGTTGTTTTTATGAGCCTAAATTTAATTATTTTGTGATTCTCTTCAGGAATCTACTGACATAGATGATCCAGATCCTACAGCTGACCAACTAGAATGTGTTTATAGATTGCTGATTGATGCACGTAAAGGAATGGATCGAGTGATGCCTTACCCACGTCAAACACCACGCTGGAATGGATGTTGTGTTCTGGAACCTTCTAGTCAACATTTGGAATTGAACAAACGTTATTCTTTTCGTTTAGAGTGTCCTGGTTATTCAGGAATATCTATAGTTATCAATGGTAAAACTTGGGTTGACTTAAAACCTGATAAGGGCGCTAATGGAATTGGTTGGTCAAGAAAGGTGAACGTAGGAGATGAACTAGGTGAGCTTTCAGTATACGGTAAGCCTGCCAGTGATGAGGAAACAACTTATATCAAGCTTTTGGATTACGCATTAGTACAAAAAATGTCAAAATAACAGCTCTTGTTTTTTAATTTGGTTTTTAGTATTATATACCCCTGGAAAAAATAACTATACCAGTTTGTGTTTTTTATAATTTACTGAAGAAAATTAGTTTAACTTGTAAAGAAAATACAATGATAATAAACAATCAAAAGGTTGTAGACCTCTTACATAATTTAGCATATGATTTTTAGATCAATATTGTATGCATATTATCAGTTTATATATTTATTTCTCCTCCAGAAATAATACTAAAATTTTTTGGAGTGTAATTATTTTTCCAGGGGTGTATATACCATTGTTATACGAGTAGATAGGTTGTGAATATAAATGATCTCTCAGTTAGTAATTACAAAATGAGTGGGGAATACTGATTATAAATAAAATAATAGATAAGTGACCTTAACAACAGCAAGAACATATGCATATCTTTAGTTAAATACTTACATGTAGGCATATATTTTTGTAAATATCTACAAACCCGCTGAAAAATAACCATAACACAAAAAAATGATAGATAACAATTTTATTTCCAAACTAATTCATCAATTTTTTATGGATCATTATTTTTAAATGATATTATCTCCATTGTTTAGGCAGATAGCAAGGCACAATATTAGAAAATGTTATTAAAAAATATTGATCCATAAAACATTTGTAGAATTCGTTTGGAAACAAAATAATTACCTATCATTTTTTGGTGTTAAGGTTATTTTTGAGCGGGGTTGTATTTTCTAAGTGCCTAATTTGCATAACACATTTTTAATTATATTCGGTACCTAGATTCATAATGGTTTGTATTTAAATTAACTTTTTGTATTTATATTATTGTATTGCAAATAGTTACATGCAATTTATTAATTTGGACATTTATATACTTTCCATTGCATTTATCAAATAGTTTTGTATTTATTAAATTTTTATTTAAAATTTGTGATTATTTAATTATATAGATACCGAACTAAATTACATACCATGTAAATAAGAAAAGATGTCAATATGAGTGACCGTGATACAACTTTGTATTTTCGATATTTTGTAATTAACTTGTTAATTATGTAATTTTATATGCTCTCAAATAAATTGTAAAATTTTTACATGATTATAGAGATAGCGATTTGAACTGCCATGTAAATAACTCAAGATGTCAATATGGATAGGTATAATGCTATTTTTTATTGTCATTTTAGATATCTTGTTGCTAGCATGTTACAGATTTTTTTAACTTTCAGTATATATTGTACTAATACACCTACACTTTACCTCCACATCTATTTTCACATATCAAATTTTCTATTTGTGGCTGTGTCAATATTGTTGATTTATGTACATTTTTGTTCATTAATACATAAGTACGTATACATCTCCTTGAGCCCTATAATTTTTATTTTTATACAATATTTATGCCAGGATGATATCATTGGTTCGCTACTTATTGATTATATTTTTCTGTAAATTTACTTTTATATAATATATTTTTAATAAAATTATTCATAATCATAATCACCATAAGTCCGTCTTATCTTGCCAACCTTTTTATTCGCAGCAAATTCTACAGAATTTAAAAAATTGCATGCTTCCTCAAGTGGTTTATGATACCATATTCTTAAAATATTTAATCGAATTAAAGTTGCTATTTTAATACTATAGTCTATTGAGAGGTGATTGTTGACCGTAAAACTAGGATGGCTCCCTACTACGTGTGAAAAATCGGTCTTTTTAGTAGTATTGGCCTATCCAAATAAATCTGATGTAAAATAGATTTTGTTAGTAATTATTTGATGCTTTATTATGAGTATTCAATCAGGAATTTACTGTTTGTGGACTAACACAGCGTAGCATGAAGAATGCTAATCACAATTTTCAACTTTAGTCGTGTTGTAGTGGCTGCACTACATTAATGATTATTGTTTTGTTATGCAGATATCGAATTTGGTGGGTACAAGGACATACTAAAACATGTCCCGACTCCCGAGTGGATATTATCATCGATATTTAATGGTGGCTACCCTTATATTTTGGTATTAGTCACAACACAAATCCCATTAATCTGATTGCTTCTAAAGTTTTGTATATAACATTTGGTATCCATTGAATTTTACAAAAATTGGTTTGTTTTTGTAAACACATGAGAGGGTGTCGTATATTATGGCTTTTAAGTTAATCCTTGTTGGGTGGAAGAGCAGGGAGAAAAACCTAGTATTCATTCTAATAGTTAATGAAAATGCTTTTAGATTTTTAAGGTAAATTTCTGCGGATCGCTCGATCACAACATTCAATTGGAAACTGCCAGAGGGATGAGTACAACGACCCGACTTTTGTTGTAGAGTGGATTTCCAGATAAAACGTCTCTTAAAAAGGTAGTCTGTTTTTGTTTGTTTATTTTGTTCTATAGGCAAAGAATTTGTTTGAAGGAGTGAATGGCAAACCACCTAACACAAAAAAACAGTTAAGCCTTCGTAAGGGGGTGCCAACCCCCTAGCACAATATTTTCAGCTAGCTCAAAATTTAAAATCAATTCACCAAATTCTCTTAAGGATCTTTTGATGTATTTTATTTTTGGTCTGACCCCCTATGGTCAAAGGACGGCCCTCTGAAAAATGATGTTTGGACAAAATTGGAAAACTACACTTTAAAATAAATCCTGAAGGAAAAAATGACTAAATTAATATTTGGTAGATGTACTGTAAACATGTCATATATACATGTGTTCCGAATTTTCAAAGATATTGAAATTCTTTTTTTCATCTAATTTTTGTAATTGAAAAAATAGTCCAGGAGCCAGGTTGCGTTTTGTGACGGGAAACGATGTCCTACGGTCTATCTATTTAATACGTAGCCTTGTAATAGCCGAAACTGGACGTCTTTCTTTGTAGTAGTGGCTTACAGGGGTCCTTAAATGGCCCTTCTAATTTTAATTCCTATCAAAAGATGCATTCTTCACTTTTATCCAGTTGGCTTAAATTTCAGGGTACTGACTGCTGTTGATGTTACAAGTAATTAAAAAGTTGGCGTTGTTCTATGTTCACGGGAAATGCATTTTCGTAAAAATATTTTTTAAATTTTTATTAAAATTATCATTACATTCAATTCTAATTGAAGTAACATGAATATAAAATACACAAACTTTATAAAAATTGATATTTTTAGAAAAAGCCATTTCCACTGGATCACGCCAATTTATTTTAGTTAGGTACATGTTATATCAATAGCGGTCAGTACCCTGATGTTTAGACCAATTTGAGCCCATTTAGGAACCTCTTAGGTCACACCTACTACCCACGCAAAGAAAGACGTTCAGTTCCGGCAATTAGGAGACTAGGACTACGTATTCAGTAAATAAACTTAGGACTTTCTTCCCGTCACCAAACCGGTCCCGGACTAAACGAAATGAAAATATTTTCTTTAAACTCCAAGAATGTTGCCTGAGGCCTGTCTTACAATAGGTACAACACGTAAATTGTAAGTAGTAAATTGTAAATAGTTTAGGTTTGGAAGAGTCTTACAATACAACAAGTAAATAACAAGTAGCAAGTAGTAAATTTAATAATCGTTTATTTTATTCATAGTACAATTGTAATAAATTTATACAAGCAAAAGAAATTAAAATATACAGTATTT
>JAUYWI010110005.1:0-10976 GCA_034780595.1 Parotoplana pacifica
TCTACAGCATACCTGGGCCGCTATAATTTTTGGGGGGTCTGATTTTAGACGCCCTCCCCCTTTTTCCAAAAGTAAAAATTACCATCACATTTTTTCCCAAAAATTTACTTGTTAACTCTCTTTTGCCATGTCTTTTACAAATATTTTCTTTTGGTATTACTCATTAACGTGGTATAAAACACAGAAGCTACCATGCGACCACAGCATTATGAACATCATTTTAAGATAACATAGAGGAGAAGCACACATAGATCACATTTTTAAAAGGCGCACAACTTTATGTTGAACCATTTCTGACCGGTGCTCCAAATGACTGCAGTGGAGCTACATTTATTTTGAGTGAAACTTTAAGTTATTCATTTCCTTCTTGCAGTAGAATTGGACCTTCAATTCCAAGGCCTCACCTTGATGGAGTGTTTGAAACTTGTACACTTAAAAATGGTGGAGTTTCACCCGAGGAATTTTATCTGACACCTACTAAAAAAATCTCAAAATGTTGGATTCATCAATTTCATCAGGATCACAATGGTGAACTTCCGGGAAATGTAGCCAATTTCATTTTAACAGGATATATAAGAAGGATGCTATGTTTCAGCAGTAAGTCAGGTTGAACCTTGTGTTTATGAACAAGTTGTGGAGAGTAACAACAACGCTTCTTTTTCAAATGACCTTGTTTTGGAAGATAGCAACAACTCTTCATTTTCAAATGACAATGGTTTGCATTGTGAACTGGGTGTTACTTCGCCTGATTGTATTGCCAATGCTGATAATTTAATTGCAACAAGTCCAATAAATTAAAACTTTACACCAGAAAAGGAGATTCTACAGATATTCAGGATGCTTCAGTTCCAACTTCAAAGCTAGCTAAAATTGATCCACTAAGAAAAGTATGATCTTGTCTTGGTTGGTAAAGCGATAGGCGTGATAGAATGTGGGGGAACCTATTAAGACCCAATGCTCCAAATATTGGATCATGATACAAAACTTATTATAAATATTGTATTTGTGTATACTTTTTCAGATATTGATATGCCATCATCTTCAGTTAATAATCATTCATTTTTAAAATTATATATTTCTGTTATCGATATTTTTGAAATAACAACATTTAAAATTTCGTGATTTTTGGTACTATTCAGTCTTATTTCTTTTGCACACATTATGGAATAATGGCACAAAGTAAGTCTATTTCATTTAAATATATTTGAAACAGGTATAACTTCTTATAGGAAGGATAAAATTTATAATCATCTTTATGTATATAATATAATGTGAGGTTTTGTAAAATATGTCCATTAATGGATCATTGGGTCAATCCACAATATTTTTTTTCAAAAATTTACACATTGGATGAAGCCATAGAAGCTATAAATATTTGGTCTGACAACACCCGGTATATTCTCAGGTCCTAAAACATCCTCATAAGAAATGACATCATTGTCTGGAGCTATAATAGCTATATCCATTTCATCATCACTGTCACTTCAATGGCGTCATCCAATGTAAACTTTCATAAAACTATATTGTGGTAGGTAAGTAGAAAGATGTACATTCTTATTCTGTTTGTAACATTATGATAAAAATAGTACCTGTACTGTACCCAGCTATAATAATGATCATAGAATTGGATAATTATTAGCATTTGAAAAAAATGTATGCCTTAATTGGGATTCGAACTTGGACTTATATAATGAAAGTCAGCTACTGTAGCACTGCGCTACCTGACTGTGTCATAAAGTATCACAACATTAGTAATATTATTTCATTCTGTTTCCACTTATTATGCATGAACAAAGTACAGCTACAATAATATGCCGATAATTGTGAGTAGTATATGGTCTAGTAGCCACTTGACACTCATTAAACTTAGAACCAGTGATTGAGTCATTAAAATTAAAAGCGTTCAGGGTGCAATTAGGTAGATGAATCGAGATCTTTGCATTTAACTGAAAATAGATACCTATTAAGCAAAAAAAGATTAACCACAAAGGTGTACATTTCGCAAAAAATGCCCATGGTGCAACTGAAGCTATCTAATCTTTACCCCCTTGGTGTAAAGTTTATCCAAATCGGTTGTATAGTTGATGAGATTTCACCTTCCTTGGTGTCCCAAAAATCCACCATCAGTGCAATTATTGACTGTTCAAAAGTAGTCCTAGAGATCTGAAACATGGTATATTTTATAATTTTTTAGTAGAATTTCTTTGTTTTTTAACACATTTAAGTTGTATTTAATTACTTACTTTTCACTGAAATTTCTCATTTTTCTTTGTCTTGTTTATGACACCCAAACTAGACATATTATTATGTACATCCACCATGGGAACACAAATATAATCGTTTAGACACTGCATAGATATGAAATGAAATATGTCTAAACGTACATGTTACACAAGAGAATTACGATTTTAGTCATCGACTGATTTTTCAGATATTCTGTTTTATAGTATTTTAAAAATAGATTTGCAGCCACTCAAAGATTCTTGTGAAGGCTTGTGTAACTACACAGTGAATATAGCTAAGGGTCCAACTATCACCATCCAGTCCCTATAAGGAACACATTTTCGAAAGAATTTTTAAGTGACTTTCAATTTTCAATGAAAATAATTTATGACGAAACCGGGGTGCCTAAATTATCTACTGATGGGTTTTTACTGAAAATGGTTTGTATAGCACCTAATAATATTTTGGTAGCTCTAAAATGATCCAGTCACACTAAAAATAAACTTGACACGATTTTTATTATTAAAAAATACGAACATCGATTTCCCCAGGTCCATGGATGCAAACTGCAGTTTCTAGTTCAAGAACCACACAATGGAAAGACATACATATCGAGTCTCACCTTCCAAGCCAGAACATTTCTGGAATATTCGATCACCATACACTGCATACCAAGGCACACCCCCAGCAGAGGACGCTTCTGCTCTCTACACCACTTAATGGCAGCGATCTTGCCTTCAACGCCGCGCATACCGAAGCCGCCGGGAACCAACACGCCATCTGCAGTGCACACCTTCTCCCAAGCGCGGTGATAGCGTACAGGGTTCTCTGTGGCCTGGGACGGTTCCAAATCTCCCGAGCTGACAGTTTGCAGTTCCAGTTTCATATTGCAATACAGCGCCGAGTGATTCAAACTCTATAACAAGTAAAGTATTAACTTAAAATGTGACATTTTCTATTTTTACTAATACTGTCTGTAGGCACAGATATCTCTATGTCACGCTATTTCTCTTCTAGTATAACTCGCTCATGATAGTACTTAAGCTTTTTGATCCCATAGTGGTATTTGGGGAATTATGCAAAAGCAGCATTTCAGATTAGAAATATTTGGGCAATCACTACCAAACGTGTAAAATACAAAATTTAGAAACGAAAAAGTAATAAAAATTATTTTTTAATGCAAAACAGTAGCGGTGAAAACAATTAAAACACCTTACTGCATAAGTTTTGTTATTAAAACACATTTTTCAATCTATGACGGCTTCAAAAATCGATTTCTGTTCATATATTGATAGTTATAAACAGAAGATTGTCTAACGCCGAAATTTACACAACATAAAACGCAAAAATAGAATGGACGACGTAATTATAGACGTCAATTACTACAATTATCGACGCTAAACGCTAACGATACACACGAAAAGTTCAGCTATTAAAATATATTGTGTATCGATCCTACTTTATTACCAATTTATACAAATTGATAATTTATGTACTTTAATAATTCACTAAAGGAAAAATAAAACATCGATAAATCAAATCAGTACAGAAATTACTAAAAAGATTTACAAAACACACCTGAACAATCAGATGATAGTACACGTGCTACCTAAAAACAACAAGCATTTTTAAATGCGGAAATCTATCTACCCACTTTGATCACAGATGTATAGGAATCCTCCAGCTGAATATATTTGCCAACTAAGGCTATTTTAACAACATTAGTGCTGTTGTCCATGCGGTCCGCCAACTCTTTCCAGTGGACAAGAAAACGTCGGGGCCGCGGGTTTCTTCGGGCAAGTTGAAAATGCTCGCAAAGGATGTAGGGAACTTTCTGGCGCTCCAACAGTAGCGGGACTCGGTACAATGTCGACACATCCGGCACACAAATCACCAAATGAGATAGAATTAGAATAGCTCAACTTCATCACAACACCACTGTCAGATTCAACATTATTTTCCAGTTGTTTAACACAATTTTGTTCAACTTTTCTACCATTGCCATTAACCTCAATTCTCTTTGAACTTACAGAATGACGCGATGCCCCCCCCCCTAGCTAACCCACGAAAAAATAAACAATCAGCTCTAATTGTTCCATTTTTGTTTTAGATAGAACCAATCAGATGCTGGCTACTCACTTGCTTCACAGGGACGTGACAGAACATGCTGAGCTTCTCAACAACTGAATCAGGCATGGCTCCTGTGGAGCGACACATGAGCAGATCTGGAGAGAGACCAAGACCACGAAGTTCACGCACGGACATCTAAAACATCAAAATTATATTGCTTGCGTCTATTCAATTCTAATCACTGAATATGTACTACTTGAAAAGCAAACATTTTAATGTTTGCATAATCAGTGTAAAAATGTTTAATTAGTTGATGCTACATACATATACAGTGGAGCACAACTATTGCGTACCTGGTGTATAACGTACTTTTCAGGATCCCCTATTGTGTACGCAACAGTGGTATTCCACTGTAACTAATAAGCAAATTAATTTGTATCAATCTATGCTTAAAATTACAGAGCCTTTCTGGAAAACAAAATCGATAATATTGGTATTTTAACAATGCATTGTAACATAAAGCAAAACAAATAAAACGGAAATATTCATAAACAGTAACAGGCGTATGTAGCAAAATCTATTCACAATAATTCAATGGCTATTTATAGTGTAATCAGTATGATTGGCGCATTTTTATTATGCATAATAGGGAGACAATTGTCTAAAAAATTACTTAGAAATATTTAATTAGTTGAAGTATATGACATGCACTTTCTATACAATTTTTTCTCCAAATAGCATAACCACACAACCATCATACCAAACAGATTGAATAAAAAGTGATTAAATTAAAACTTTAGTTGGTTTCATAAAAACTTAAAATAGACATTTTCCAATTTTAAAAAGTTATTAATTCACAAAATATGAAATTGCCATGAATATCAATTAAATAGAGAAAATAGTGATAAATATATTTAGAACGTGTTTTCGTCATAATTAGAACTCATCAGTACAATATTGGGGATGTAAATATCTAACGAAAGAGGACGAAAACGTGTCTATAATTATGGGATTAAATAATTTATTACTAACCGTATTTTTCCACAAAATATGGAAAATGTTTCATTTACTATCTCCACTAAGCTCAGCATTTGCTAAAACTGTTAAAAACACAACTTTTACGCTTATATATATTTTTATGTTTCATGTTTATAAAAAGTGAATAATATTTAATTAACTATTTCTTGAAAACAAATGATACATAGGTAACATCGAAAGTTGAAAAAAACCTATTCAATAAAATACATTTTAAATTAAAACTTTTATCTAAACTAAATCAAAATACCGAATAAGCAATTCCATGGATGTTTGTATTAACGTATCTTACCTGTGTTGGTTTGGTTTTCATCTCTCCTGTAGTCTTAGGTTGTGGCAGCAAACTGACATGAACACAAGCAAAGTTGTTCTTCCCAACACGAAACTGAAATTGGCGAAAGGCTTCGATAAAAGGCATCGATTCGATATCACCCACAGTGCCACCAAGTTCTATGATGCACACTTCAGGTTTCTCTTTGCTTTGATCCACAGACGTACAAGCCACCCGTTCCACCCACTCCTGGATGGTGTCTGTGATATGGGGGACTACCTAAAATACAATAACTATGTATTATCAACCACAGAATGCTAAATAGTGAAATTCTGATCATTTGTGCAGGTATTCAATTTGAAATGAAGTTTGATATAGATACAAACAAAACAGAACGTTCAATTAATATAAAACGTCCTAATTACTTAAAATAACTTTTCAGATACTTTTACAAAAAAATATTCGCATAACATTATCTATATAATAAATCCTACTTGCACTGTCTTCCCCAAATAATCTCCTCTTCGTTCACGTTGAATAACAGACTCATAGATTTTGCCAGTGGTAATGTTGTTGTCTTTTGTAAGTGTAACATCCAGAAACCGCTCATAATTACCCAAATCAAGATCAACTTCCCCTCCATCATCAAGAACAAATACCTCACCATGCTCATAAGGTGAGAAAGTGCCAGAATCAATGTTGATATAAGGATCAATTTTAATGGAGGTGACACGAAGACCACAAGCTTTCATTATTGTGCCTAGACTACTGGAAATGATGCCTTTTCCAATTCCACTGATAACACCACCTGTTACAAGGATGTATTTCATATTGGAGCTAAAATATTAAATAAAATAAAGGGTATTCTAGAGACAAACTGCAAGACATGCATATAGACCAACTTTCTAATAGAGTATTGCTTATACTAGTATTCCAAGAAATGTCAGTTAGGATTTAGTGAAATACTAGAAAATCCATTTTAATTAGTCTAATTTTATTTAAATTATGATGCCACTGGCAGAAAGGTAAAGTACTAATAAATTATGTAATTCAATTTTGACAAAAACTATTAGTGTGCAATGAATGATCAACATTCACTATGATTCAATAAAGACCCAAGTTGTGGTTCACCAAATGACCATTTTACTTATTTATGTCATGAAAATATACCAGTAGATCATGAGATAATAATGGTAACAAACAATTCGTTCTTTATTTATAAATCCATGATTATTGCTACTGATAGCTTTAGCCACAATCAACTCTGGGAAATCATATCAATGCTTGGTTTCCCAACTCATATTATCAATTTGGTGAAGGCACTCTATCAAAACCAAACCACAAAGAATAGTTGGAATAATGATCACTCTGAAGTGTTTCCTGTCAACAAAGGTATGCATGTGATCTATCACCCCAACTTTTTAGTATGTACACTGAACAGCTTATGAAAGAAGCAGAAATTGAGAAGTTTGGCATAAAGTTTAGTGGAAAGCAATTCAACAATGCTAGATATGCCAATGATACAGCTTTGATTACAAGAAATCCAAAAGAGATGCAGAACATGATTGATCAAGTAAATAATGCTAGAAAGAAGTGCCTCCTGAAATTGAATGCAAAAAGATAAAAGTTATGTGAATTGGAACAGAGCCATCAACAAATGGAAGAATGCAAGTGGATGGGGATACTATTGATGAAGTGGAGAGGTTGAAATACCTAGAATCATCAATCAAGAATGATGAGAACAAGAATTGCTTTGGCAAAAGTAAAATTGAAAGATGACCTGCACTTGGAAGGTCTGTGCACTGCTAACTCAGTTAAAGGTGAGGTTGGTGAGAGCCCTGATCTGGCTAATATCTCCTATAGTGCTGAAGGATACTGGTTGAGGAAATGCTTATCAATGCAGCAGAGGTGTGGATTTGGATGAGGCTTCTGAGAATCAGCTACAGAGAGAATACAGAATATCTTTAAATAGCTTAGAACACTCCCCCCTCTTCCTGATAAGATACATTCAAAAAAGGAAACTATCCTTCTATGGACACCAATGGAAAGAAGGAGGTTGAAAACCTCATAAGAGCAATTTTGCGAGGCAAATGGAAGGCAGACATCAAAGAGGTAGACCAAAGACCCAGTAGGTATCTTGACAACATCAAAAAAAGGTCTGGACTGAGTAAGTATGGATTTTGTTAACTCTACAAAGGATTGCAAAGCTTGGTGGATCATTTCAAATGGGTCAGTTGAAGCTTAGCAATGAGCATGCCATCATCATCAATAGAGATTTAATCTTTATATAACAAAGTACACATTTTTGGAGAAATTCACCTCATGTTATAAGGCTATCATAAAGTTTTTTTACATTTCTAAAATTAGTTGTATTGGTTTAATTTTAAATTTTTTTGCTTTAGTTTTTAGTGCTTAAGTAATGTCCAGTTTCCATTACAAATTCATCCCACATGAATAAAATATATTTGCCTACCTGAAACTTTAGATACCCTATCTCACATACCAACTAACTATTTTTATTCATGCATCCAAAAAAAACTATGAAACCTTAGTTAGCAAATGAATTTTTGTTTGATCTACTTTCCACTTAGTAACTAAGGGTGGATTGCATGAAGCAGTATTAGCTTAGTCCTAGGTGTAACTAGAAGAAAATCAAATTATTTACTCCCAAATGGATTGCACAAATCAGTAGTAGCTACTACCAGGAGTATGTCATTGTGGCAATACTGCACAACTTCACAATTGACAACCACAATGAGCCATTTGTGGATGATAATGAGCCAGATGAAGATATGGGCCACATTAACATGGAATGAGATAATCATCAAGGTAACAATTTCCATAGGTGATTAATTGAATGTTGTATTCAAAAACTTAACATGTATTCTTCATTTTTCATGCTTTTATTTTGCTTTGATTTAATTTTGAATACTAATTACAGATGAATTTAAATGTATTAATTGAAGTAATAAAATTAGTACAGTTCCATAGTTTTTGCTTCTTAAATATTATATCATACCTTCCTTACTTTCCATAATAAGATTTTCTTTTGAAATCTAAGATAAATTCATGCTGAAAAACTGTAAAATGTTCACCATGCTTCTTTTCAGTCATTGTGAGTTTAATAACATGAGAAATTGTTTGTAGGAGAATCTAAAAATGGCTTTTGAATACCCACTTTTAATTGGTCGACCTAGAATTAACATCACAATTTCTCTTACTCTATTCCTTGGTATTAGCTATGCCAACCAGATGCTAATACTGCTTTGTGCAATCAAAAGTGCTCCAGTAACAACCAAAAGTGCTCCCAGTAACAACCAATATGACTTTGTGCAATCCACCCTAAATGAATAAGTCATCCACATAACTTGTGCAAAATATGCCTTTATATTGCATTTGATAAAATAAAGATTTTTATACATAAATTCAAAGGGTGAGTGCATAGAAAAAATAATAAAGTTGAACGCAAAACAGTGCATATTTTGAATGCATTGAGTAGAAAATTTTATTCCTTGTTATGAGATAATTTGATGTTTATCAAAATTGATATCCTACTCTATGGTCTTTATCACTAAAATTTAAATTTTGTTATGTTAAATTTGTTTTAGATTTTAATATTGACATACATACATTTTAATTGTAATTGTCAATATTTTAGTAAAATGGCAAATGAAATAACAATTCTGAACATATTGAGTTCTGCTTCTAACAATGTCTTAATTCTGGCTCACAAAGTTGTTACAATCATAGGGTACTATTGTGGTTTACATGTGCTGAGATAGTAGAAATTAAATTCAAAGATGTTACAGTGGAAAATGATAAAATTTTAGTCTTTGTCAGAAAAAGTAAAATGAATCAAAATACATAAGAAATGATTTTACTTTTTGATTCCAAAGTCTATTACTAAAAAGTTGCTGCCCATACAAAATAAACAAATGGATTCTGTTTCACAAAATTTGGAGATTTTTCAAAATTATAACCACTAATCCAAAAACTATACCTCACAACCTATTGGAAGGAACACAATCAATTTGGTTCCAATCAGTATTGCTACCTACCTAAGTTAAGAAAACACAGATTCATTCACAGGACATTGCTTCAGATAATCATCTGCTACAGCTTTACGAAACATATTCATCTTTTTTTAATATTTCAATATTATTACTTTCAATAATCATAAATGAACAAATAGCATTTTTTTCTGTGATTGTATATTGCAAATTTGAATATCTGATGTCACTTGTTATGAAGTATATTATTGCTATTTTCCTATTGTAATTAATTTTGTTTTTTATATGATAATGTAAATTTATTTCATCTTCAAACAAAAAGTTTAAAAAGCCAACTGTTTCCAAAAGAAGAAAGGCAAACAGACCAAAAGAATAAAAAAATTTAATTGCCATTCCAGAAAATCTCATATTTTTCTGTAAAGCATTTATTTTAATGAAGTTTTCATACCATATAAGCACAGTATAGTTGGGATTTTCTATTTAAATGTTTCTGTCACATTTATTTGAGACTTTAGTTGCACAAAAATAGCCACTTTACTTACTTTTATATTGTATTATGAAAGAATTAGTAAACATGTTAACCCAACTAACTCTTACTTGTATTAGTAGCATAATCATATCTACAAAATTTGAGGAAGATCTATTGAATCTGGTCTTATCTGATCCATTTGTTCATTAATGATTATTGAAAGTAATAATATTGAAATACTTATTTAAAAAAGATGACTATGTTTGGTAAGGCTTTAGGTCCCAGTAGCATAGATTGTTAAGGGGTATGTAAAAGAGCTTAGGAACCATGGGTAGGATCCTGGTGTAGGATCGATTCCCAGATAGACCTAATTCATTTGTCTATCAGGGTAGTGTAGGTCCCAGTAGTGCAGATGGTTACATCAGAAAAATCGCCCCAAAGAAACCCTGGATCAATGACAAGATTATTCAGAAAATACAAGAAAGGTGCAAATGGAAATCAGTCAACAAGGAAAATGGATGAAAAACTACAAAAGACTATGTAATGATCTTAAAAGGGAGACACAGAAAGCAAGAGAAGCATGGTGGCAAAAAATATGCAACAATATGGACAAAGTGACTTAATGTATAAAAAATATGACAATTAACAGAAAAGAAAATGCATGACAGAAGAACTGAAATAAAGGACAAAAATGGAATTCTGCTAACAAAACAGGATGATATATTGAATCAGTGGAAGACAAACATAGAAGAACTCTACAACAAAATAACTAAACCTGTGCAAAACAATCTTCAACTAGAAGAAGAAGAAACTGTCAATGACAACTTCAGAGGACCATCAGTATTACAATGTGAAGTTGAAGAAGCTGTTAAACATATGAAGACAAAGAAAGCAGAAG
>JAUYWI010110016.1:0-10976 GCA_034780595.1 Parotoplana pacifica
AGCCTCTTTTCTGAGGAGGAGGTTCCGATTCCTCGTGGTCTGCGTGTATGGCCTCGGTGCCGAGCGGCGCAAAGAAACAACAAGAACAAAATGTTGCAGTTTTAAGTCAACTATAATCACTGTTTTCTGTTTTTTGTATATGTTGATGTTTGTGAGAGTGGCGATTTACTGCTGAGCTCACTAATTACGTTATTAAAACTTGAATAGTTTTAGTCAATTTACTGCAAGTTAACCATTCTTTTATAATTTCTGTTTTTGCCTTGCTCTCTAGTCTTCATTTGTATTCGATGTGCACATGGATTGCAATGTTGACAGTGATCAAATTTCTTACATCCGACCTGCGATAGGCCGAACTGCAGTCGAACAAATATCATTAGAATGTAAGTTTACTCTGTGTTGGTATTTATAGTGATGATAAAGCACCGTACATTCAATTAACACTGCTTCAAAATGTAGCCATGTTTACAGCAAAATACAATTTTTTAAATCAAATTTCTATGTTGCAGGTAGTAACGCTAATAATGAAGTGCCACTATGTATCCTTTCAGTTTAAATTTTAGTAGAAATGTTTTCTGTTACTAACTAGTAGTATAGCTGCATTTATTGTTATCTTTAACATTGCTTAATGCAGATGATTTACAATGGCTTGTTTACCAACCGGATATAATTGTCAATCCTTCCAAAGGTAACTTTTAAAATGGAGGTTTACTACATATTAATAGGCAATTTATTTGTTGCAGCTAATATTCATATTCTACTTTTAACTTTATTACAGGCTGTATTCTCAGTCTTAGTCTTGATCTGGAACCCATGGTTTCAATTATTGCAGATAAAGTAAATTACTTTTCCTTTGATTATCGATTTTTATAGTTACATTTTTATCAATATATCTAGAAGACACCTTTAGGATTGTTTACTGTTTGGTTTTGTATCTATTTCAATTTATAGTTATTTTATATAAATATGGAAATATAGCCATAGTTGAAGTTTAAAATGCTTCTGTTTTATTACTATTTCTAGCCTCGTCTTGTCAGATTTCTACACAACAGAAGCAATTCCAAGAGTCTGATCATTTCAATCTGCCGCAACTTACTGACTGAATCAGATGCTCACAGCTGTTTGCGTGATCTTAGATCGATTTTCGCAATAATAGCGGCCGGAGAAGCTGCCAGTGTCAAAGAAGAGTCAGTACGTTTGAGTTAATTTTCTATTGGGGGTCACTAAGTTCAGTACTTAGTGCAGATTTTTAAAAAGTATTCTGATACAGTAAAGTCGCTTTTGTTTTGGTTGCCTAATTACCTTTGCTGCTTGCTTTGTGCTTATTTCCTGTTTTACAAAACCTGCCGTGGTTTAGTTACACTTTCTCCAGGCCTCTCCATTTCGTACCAAAGTTTCCTTGCGTAGTTCGTGTGTTGTCTTGGTAGCTACTTGACATTGGCTGAACGAAATGAAAGGCAAAAGATGATATCTTAATTTGAAACACTGTTGGGAATATAGAGGCAACTGATTTTGATCTGTAATATGAAATAAGGGAGGCAAAGGAAGAAAGATTTTTAGTGCATTTAGAAAAGTCACTTTTTATCTACTGAAAGCAGAATATGTAGTTGTCTACTTTGACAATAGAAATCAGATTCATCTAAGTAATAATTAAAGGCGTAATTAGATATCGAATTTAGAGTGAATCTAAGTACGTACGAATGATCTACATAGATCCATTATGAACAAGTGAGAGATATCTACTTATATTGATTCTAAAGATATGCAGGACAGACTTCTTGTATGGATACAATAGGTCTTGAGGTTCTTGGAACACAATGAAAGTCTCCAGTTTCTATAATTGTTATTTTACATAAAATTTATAAAGAAATTATCATCTTATTTGATGGTCAGTTTACTATTGCAATAGAACAAATTTTTAGTCCTCCCTAGGATCGACCACTCTGTGTATTGATAATTTAAAAACCTCTCTTGGATACAGACAGAGTCATTTTATTAGAATCCTAAAGAAAATTAATTTAACTTCATTGTTTTCATATTATTTATGCACGCATAATACAATGTTTTCATCCATATAATGCAAAATGGTACTTGATACTATGTCGGGATATGTTTTAGACTAATAAACTGCTATATTATGTACCTATGTTGAAATTGATATGCATCTTAATAAAATGGAACAAAGTGTAATTGAATCCAGAGTAGTGGTTCTGCGCCTAGTAAGATGAACTAGGTATTTGTATTCTGTCAATTAAATAGACATTAAGCAAACCTAAATATAATAGCACTGTCTTCTTTGATAATTCGGTGCAGTATATTGTTGTTTGTAAAATAAAATATGGAGTAGACTAGGGGAAGATGAAATTATTGTATTGAAGACGAAAGGAAAATGCAATACAAATTATTGCGGTTACTGCTTTAAAGACGAAACTACATAGATTTCTTTTATGATAAGGCTAGAATTGTATTATTCATTTTAATGATGAGAAAGAACGTGTTGATTCACTTCTAGTATCTTCCTTAACTACCAGACATTGATGAACAATTAGTACCCAACCAAATTAATGTTTTTTTAAAAACGTTTTAATATTTTCAAAAGAACCCCAATTCTAGCCTAATGGTGCACATACATTATGTCTATTGGTTTCCTTATACGCAAATACGATTGATGAGGGATTTAAAAGAAAAAGATTGCATTTTGGTGACACAAAATCCACATGGTTGACTGTTAACTACATATTTGCTATATTTCTACTAAATATTAATTATTTCTATGGATATTTGGCTTCATGATTGAATTATTGGCAAAAATAACATTTTGACTCAACATTATTCTTTTCAGAGGGCCTTTATGTGACCTTAGGTGGGTGGGTGAAACCTCAAAGAAAATTTTTCCTAAATTAAGCCTAATTGATTGAGACATTTTTGAGTAATGGAAAGAGAGTTATTATTGTTCCCTAACATCTGTGAAGGCTTATTTCTCTATTCTTGTGTAGATTGGAGAACGGCATAATGTCCCTAGAATCCCGTGATTTTCATTTTGGCTCTAGAATGCTCGGATACCTATATCTCTCTACTCTGGTGGTTTTAAATGACGTTTTTTATTTTTTGAGATTAATATGTGTTTAGGTTCTGGTAAGTTTGTTTGGTTTAGTTTGTCTCTATTAAATGTACTTACATTTTTAATTTTGTTTTACTCAGCAATGTCCCGCACCCAACCACAGTCGTTCATTCTACATTGATCAGAGTGATGTCTACTCTCAGATTTTAATCTTTTATAGAGAGCGAGAAGTAAGTATGGTTCTATTGATTATGCAGTATTATGCGTTATAAATAAATGTATTAGACATTTAATATCAAAAACCAGTCTATTTTTAGAATGTATGGATTTTTTTATGTACATAATATAAAATTGCCAATTATAGAATTATCAGGTATAGTCCGCCGAAGTTTGGTTGTTACTCTGAGATTAATTATTCAAATGACAATTAGTTATTTTACAGTTGAAATTTAGTGTGCGATATTGAGAGCTTTCATTTTTTAAATTCTAATTAGTGACAGCGGTAATTTGTCTGAAATTTTAATTACATTGTTACCCTACCTGTCCAATTATGTCTGGCATTGAATTTTATGGGCATAATTTGCTGCAACAAAAAAATCTCGGTTCAAAATTGAAATTTGCGATGTCGACATACGATACCCCCTCCCCCTACCTACCTACCTACCTACCTACCTACCTACCAAATTACCAAAACGAATCAATTGTCTTTCTAGCTGCTGCGCGCCATTTATTTAGTGACATCCTTTCGTTGCGTGCCGATTTAATTTTGTCATCTACCGCTTTTTGTTGTGTGGCCTGATCAAGCTAAGGTATATTTGCCATCTGATTTTTATCACATAATTAATTATAAACTACAAAACCGTATAGAATCGGACGGTAAAGGAGTTATAAATTTAAATTAATATCAGGCAAAACATTTTTGTGGTAAAGAATCTGGTTTGAGTTGTTATTGGTTTAGTCAGTTTTCGGTTCGGTTTTTAGATTGTTTGCTAGATTGTTTTTTTTAAAGTATACTACTAGATGCGTACATATTTTTCAATTAATAAGTACAAACTTTAAAATATAAATTTATTGATTTCGACATTGAAGGGGGAGGGGGTGAATTAAGAAAGTTAGCGGTGCTCACTTTGATGTTAGCTGGAGATAAAATCTTGATTAAACTAACGATAACTAATGAAATTTAATAAATATAAATTGATTGAATAGTTTGTCTTATGTTTTGGTATCAAAGTTTTTCAAATATTAAGTGGAATTTATTGTAATTATAGAAAACTGGAACTTTTGCCATTATTGTTTAAAATAAAAATTTTATTGAAATTTATTATTTTTCAGCTAGTAATTTTAATTTCAATTTATGTGTTTCAAATATCAATTAAAGTCAAAGAAACAATGGTGGAGCCAAAAACTACATTGCAACAGTGCTTCCATTCTTGCATGTTGTAAATATTTTTGTGGAAAGTGTCAATTATTATTGGTCCATATCCTCATCAAAGACGGGAAAGTGCCATCCAAGGTTGCCACTCGTCCTGTTTTTTCGGGACGTACCCGAATGTCCCGCTTTTTCATGGCATAAGCAAAGTTTTGTTTTTATCGAAAAATGGAGTGATTTCTCAGATGTTTCATTTCTGTTACATGGATATTGATTTTTGGATTTAGGATAAACTATATAGATAGTACTTTCAATCGCCAAGCTTGACTGACCATCTTATCATGCTTCAGCTTGATTGTAGAAGAAGATGCATATTATGATTACGTATAGTTTTGATTTGATCTTGAACAGATGCTGTTTTTATGTTGAAGCCATATAGTTTTGCACATCTTTTAGTTGGATTACATTCATTTCTATGATATCAGTACTGTCGAAGGCTTGACAGATTTTTATTTATTATTTTTTAATTTTGTATGTTTGCTGCAGCAAATGTGTGGTATAAAAGACTAAATATCATCAATTGATATTTTCTACGATGTTCTCATATTTATTTAAAAAATGAAGTCAACCTACTTTATTTTTCATTTGCATAAAATTTATTAACCCTTGTTTGACCAGGGGGGAGATTGTAGATATCTCAAAAGCTACAAGTTTGACGAAGCTGAAATTTCATTTAGCAATCATATATTTCATGCATAACATTCGCAATCCATGTTACTGAGATTAATAGTTTTTGTAAAAATCGGTTTGGTTTTAAAAGTTGGTATTATCCGACATAAAGTGGGAACGGCATCTGAGCCTGAAGATGCTATTTGTCAAGAATCTGCCAATTCTCCTTTGGACAGTCTGCAACCTCTTATACTTTCAGCCGACTGCATCTGTGTAGAATGGCATGGATTCAGGTGGAACCTTCGATAAATAAATTAATTTGCTGAAGTTCTACAAAGTTCTATACATCATGTTATTTCATTCCTTTTGCTAAGTAGTAGCAACCTTCTGAGAAATTTATAGCCACTATTTTTTCTTCTTAGAATAAGGAGCTAATTAATTTGTCCCGAAGATTTCACCCAAACACCATTCCTAGCATAGGTATACAGCAGTACCCAAAAGTTTCGTTTTCGATAGCTTTCTAATGATAAAAAGGGTGGTAAATTGCGAGATAACATATTGACTATTTTACGCCAAATTTATAAGAAAATAATTATTTCCAGGTACCTCAATAAAGATTTTCATGGCTTATAATGAATTGAATTATTGGGAAATGGCATTTCTAAAAGTTATTCATTCGCTGTTTCTTATCAATGTGTTCAGTTTTAGTGTTTGAATGATAACACAATTTCTATTTTACGTATCCGTAGCTTATACAGTACATAAATTACATAATTAATACCAAAATTAAAAGTCCTTTCCTGCGCCATATAGTCACTTTCACATCATTTTTTACAAAGTCAAAATTAAAAAAAGCTCGTCACGGTTCGATCGGCACGCCATTGCAACATATAGCCGTCCTGGCAACCCAGGGTCATCAATGACTAAATTGCCATGTCGGTTTTCTAAAATGATTGTTGTATAAGAAAATGTGTTTTTCATTGGAAGAGATATGTCGAAGAATTCATAAAATAGAGAAAAAACGTATTATGTATTATGAACTCGAGAAAAAAAGGTATCTATTAAACTACAGGGTGTCCATAGAGTAAGGCAAGTGAGAAAATACTGAAATAAATTAAAAATCCAAAAATTTAAAGTTCAGTTTTGTACAATACACCTGATATTTTATAAAAGATGTTGAAAATGTTGTCCCCCTTCAGATAGGCACAAACTTGCCCACTTCACTACAGATCTTGACACATTTCTGAGAGTAGCTTCTTTAATATCATCAATGCTGTTCTGAATATTGTTTTTTTAATCATCCAATGTTTGTGGGTCGTTGATGTAAACAACTGCTTTGAGCTACCACTTCTAAAGTAGTTCTCTACTAAACAAACACGTTATTCAACTGTGTACACCATTTTTCATTGGTGTATTAATTAAAAATGATTTATGTGTATTAACAATACACAAACATCGTTTTCATTGATTTATTCAAAATGAACAGACATCGTTTTCAAAATTCATGCCATAGATTTTTAATTTATAAGTTTATTGTTGGTTTTTATGAATGTAAGCAGGCAAGGTTGTGCCTATCTGTAGGTGTATTTTTAAGTTATTTCATTATTTTCCCACTTGCGTTAGGTAGCATAAAAATATTTGTGAAACGGACAAACCTACAATAACAAATTTGATTTAAAAAGATTATTGATTTTCCCATGTTAACAGTATGGTCAGTTTTCATGGAAATTGGTTCTGTAGTTCTCAAACTATAAATAGTTTTTCATTAATTATAGAATGGCTTCTTTATTAATTTCTTTTCTTCATCACCGATCTACCAACTGCTTAACGAGTTATGTGTATGTGCTTGTTGTATAACATGAAATTTTTCCAGTTTAAATGAAATATGTCGTATAAAACGATGCTAATTTTTATGAAAGTAGTGCACATGGTTCGTTTAATTTGTAATTTTAAATTGAAAAACACACTGTATTAATTATATGGTGCAAGAATTATGTTTACAGAACCTAATAAAAAACAACTATGTTTTATACCAAAAATTACCTATATCAATAAGAAACAAAAATAAAACGAAAGAAGATTGGTCAAAAGGCCCAAAATATTTGTTTGGTAGGAGAGAACCTCATGCTGGGTCTTTTTGGCTAATCTTATCTATAATTGAAATCAATTTTTTTTCATAAATTTTGAGACAACTAACTACATCTGCGCCATGATACCATTTTTATAAAATATGAATCCATTGTACGTATGTACTTTGATTATTTGTATAAAGGAATCTCTTGACTGTGATGATTAAAACTTTGGTTTGTTTTTAGTTAGTATCAAAAGAAATGTATGATAGATATATAACCGATGTTTAACCCAAAAAAATCAATATACATATTGCTTTTGTTTTGACCTAACCAAGTTAATGACCTTATAAATCATTGTCAGTGTTTGTACTCTTGGGCATCTTCTAAAATGTGGAGTAATAAAATAATTAGACGATATTAATTTTGATTAGAAAGTCTGTTCAGCCTACTTTATATTATCACAGGTTTCTTTTTGACTAATTTAGGCAAGTTTGTGTGTGCCTACATGGGAAGTTTCGCAGGTGGTTTGTCAATTTTTTTGTTGATATTGGTTGTTGCTTTTTTGCTTCTCTGATTGTTCGGTTCAAAGCATTTTTCATAATGTTTTCTATTTTGTTTAGATGAATTATCATTATATTTGAAAAAACCCACTAATATTCAATTTCCTGACGATTGATTTCATTCTTTGGTACTTTTGTTGGTTCTTTCTCGGTTCAGTGGTTTCAAACATTTATTATTTATTACTTTAAAAGTAGGTATATGCTTGTTTCACTCGTCTTTAAATTAAATAATATATTAATTTATTTTTATATACACTAATTATAAATTTTATTATAGAAATTATTTCAACATTTGTTAAAAAAATTATACGTTGTTTCATTTAGTTTATGATTGTACACTGCATTTGATTCAAGTTTGTCCTACTACTTATAGAAATTGTATTTAAAGTGAAGTAAAGCAATCCACGTCAATACGAAACTTTTGCTGAGTATACGTCTACAACCCAGATCTGAAATTATTTTTTAAAAGCTTACATCGTAATCACATCACCAAGGACTTTTTTGTATGTTCAGCTCTATGTGGATTGAATATAAGTCAATTTTGTTTTTGACTGTGATAGAATTGATCTCTCTGTTCATTCGTTTTCATTGTGCAGTGGCCTATTGCTTTATGCAACCGATGAAGTGTCAGCGATCTGTGTAGGTATATGTGTTTGTTAGTGGATTTGTTTCATTCTGATCAGTCTCAGTTATGGTTGCGTTTTGGTATCCCATAACGTCATAATTACAAAACAATTAATTCATTATTAACCTTAGAGAATTTTGGGTTATTGAAATATAATCCATTTAACACTAGCTACATAGTTTCAGTAGTAACAACAAAGAAAGAAAGATAGTAGTAGTACCTTTTGCCCCACAAAATGAAAGTTCAACAAAGCGTTAGGTTAGAGAAGTACTTCAAGAAACAAACGAGAGAAGGATTTTGTGGTAAAACCGATCTCTCGTCAAAGCAGTTAAATTGTTGTTATTGTTTTTCTTGTATATATACTCGTAGAGTTGTTCTTTTGGTTATATTGTCAGCTTATTCAATTCAACTGATGGCATTCATCATTCTTCTTTTTTATCAATCTGAGAACCTAGGTATTATTTACCTATGTAGTTCTTGATTATTGAAGAAATAACATTTTAAACTACGGGAATTATTTGGAGTGGAATCACTCAGTAGTATTTAAGAGATGTCTATTGCAAATTACATTACGCCTGTTTAGGTTTCTGGTTTATTTAGTGATGTTTCAATCTTTCCTAAACTAATTTGATTTAAACAACAACAACAACAACAAAAACAAACAAATTAAATAATTTATTATTTTAAACCATCTTCTATTCAAACAAGGCCTTTCAAGGGTCTCTTTGGTAGTATTTGTAGTTTGATTAGGAAATTTTTAAATTTATGCTATGTTAGTATAATGATTGTTACTTTTCATATTTGATATTTGTTACTTGGGTAGGTATTTAGTATCCAGCCAAGGAAATAAAAGTTTCTTCTAATTGATAAAGTGCCATAATTGTGATTTCTTTACAGGACATTGATTACAAACTGGCGATGTCAGTCATCACCGAATACATGCTAGCTCTACAAGAGGAAGGCATCCAAATAGAAGTAAATAAACATACCTGTGTTAGTTATTTTCTAAAAATAGTATTAATTATAAAGAAGAAAACTTTTTTTATCTGCCTAGAGTTGTAAAAAATGAACACAAATTAAGTGGAAATGTTTTCTTAACTAGCAGACTAGTTCATAAAAAAGATTCTAGAATAAAATGGATTTTATATCGTTCACAGCACTACACATTGCTACTATAACTGTTCTGCTGGTACGGTTTCATTATTATTTTCCAAGTGTTGTAACTGACCAGCTAACAGGATGTGTTTGGGAGGGTGGGTATGTTACAGCAGTTTGAAGCCTGGTGGATGTTTTACTACAATATTTAATTATCAGAACTAAGAGGGAGACAGTTGCAGTGCAGCAGTCGACTTGTCTCCTTTGTTCAGAGATGCAGAGTTTATCAAAGATGCAAAAAGTACATACTTCTCTAGGTTTCCGTCTTGTGTGCTCAGGAAGTAAGGCTGTTTCCGTAACATTTTGTTTAATTATTTTGCCGCGGATTATCGTTTTAACGAAACATTTTTCACGATGTTCGAGAAAAGTAGATATTAAAGAAGAACTGATTATTTATTTATAGCCTTCTCAATTTTTAAATGTACATATATCAGTTATTCCATTTTTATTGTTTTTATAGTTCGTTATTCATTTTTATTTTTGAAATGGAATATAGTTAATATTTTTTCAATTACAGCATTGTATCTCCGTACAATTGATTGACATTTTGGTTCGGTCTGGCAGCTTCTTCCAGTTGCACCAATTCATCCAGTATCATGTACTAATAGATTCCAAACCGCTAGTAGGTTCAATCATTATTGCTGTGAAAGATGAAATAAATAATTAAATTGACAGATTGTTTTGCTGTTATTTATGTTTGTTGTTTGATCAAATGAATTAATCCTTCACTAAACTTTGGGACTGGAGATTCATAAAATGCTCAATTGACTTACATGAAATTTAGTTTAAAATAATTATGGGACTTTTGCTAGAAAGACAAATCCTGAAGTCAAAAATTATTAATATTATTTTACAGGCATGCTTGCTCCTTTCACTTGAAACTGTATATCCTCCCGCCTACCAGTTGGCTCTTGATATGTTGAAGGTAATATTTTATTAAAATCAATCATTTTGTAGTATCCGTGCTATACGTGTACTATACGTGGATATAATAAGGTCATAAAAAACACTTTCTCGTACTTAGCATAAGGCACACTTTTTACTTTTTATTACTCATTTTGCTAAAGTTTGATTGCACATGTACCTTTGAACAAGTTCAGTGAAAAGACAGGTATACTTTGATAAACAGATACTACTTATTTATATTACTCGCTAATGATAGCCCAAGACAGCTGTTTCGCGCTTATTAGGCCTCAGCAGCCAGGCATTAAAGCTTAGATTCCCCTTGTGAATCTTATGTCTTATGATGGCACTCTTAAAAATAATTTTGGTTATTGATGATAGGTTCCTTTTAGAAATGAATATCTATCGTCTTACAGTCACAATTTTTAGGCTTAATAAATTTTGTATATGCATTGTGATGGTCAACTGGTTTTTAAAATAGTATTGATTAATTAACAGGCATGTGATTTCTCCGACTTTTCCGACTTTTTGGGAGTCATTTTGATAGTTCTTGAGATCGATTTAA
>JAUYWI010110027.1:0-10975 GCA_034780595.1 Parotoplana pacifica
AGGGGAATAAGGAGGATGAGGAAGAATTTCAAATTGTAAGTCTTCCAACGTCTCCAGAGTTATGCGAGCTGTGTGAGGAGGTGCATTATCTTGATGGAACCACCATCTTCCACGTAGAAGCAATTGGCGTTTTTCTTACATTACTAGTTTTTTCACCATAAATAATTGCTTCCTGAGTTTCGAAAAACACATAAAATATTTAATTTTTAAAATTAACAAAATTTATCAAAGTGGAGGAGAGATACTCAAAACTATTTTCTACTTGTCAGAAATCATAAAAGGTTAAAAATTAAGAATTTTACATATTAGATTTTTTTAAATATATTGTAGTTTTAATTTTTCTGACCAGCCTTCGGGAATAAATTTATTTTCCAATATAACCTAGAAATGCCCAACATATTCCCATTACAATTTGGGAACATGATCATACATTTTTTAAATAATTTAAAAAAATCTTCTACTGGTTGATTTGATAATATTTAAAAAAATGTAAATTCATAAATCATTTATTGATTAACAGTAACGCCATTAGGACGCCTTGCTATTGACATTTGAAATGAAATCGGTTTATTTCATTTTTATAACCATTTTAGTGTCAAATGTGAAATTATTTAATTAACATATTAGGCATGCTATATTCAAACCCAGTATTCATCTTTATAATATTGTAGCTTTTGTCTTCTAGATATGTAAGACACTGCCGGTTTTTAATGTTTTAATCCTACAAGAAAACTGTAATGATAAAAGCAGACATTAATTATTAACTATTACCTAGCAGCTTTATAATAATTATTCTTTACATCCATAAATATTAAACAACTTTTATTTGGTAGGCAACTATAATATCCCATCCACCTAGAATATTAGGTACCTACATTTTAATTTTTGAAAAGAAATTATTCACTTTCCTATTTAATTTTCTTTATCTTATGGACAAACTTTCTCTTTATCATCTTCCCCTTCTGTAGTTTCTTTTATAGTTATAACCTGTTTATGACTGAACAATAATCACTCTGTTTATTTAATATAATATACTCTGTCCTTTCCTTTGAAGTAATTAATTTTTTATATCATATTAATGATTATTTCTTTTCTTCGTAGTGGCATGGTGGCTGAGGTTTACTATAATGTTTTATGGAGAAGAGCAAAGACTGCTATTATAAATAACATCCCTAAATACACAGAAATATATTAATTCTAACAAAACCATAAATAATAATCCCATCAAACAAGTAGTATTACTACAAGTAATAAGTAGTAGAAGTAATAGTTTCAAATAAATATATTATAATATAATGTGTGTGATTTTTTAAACTCTAGAAGCCTATTAGGATTACCTCACCAAAACAATATTATAGTTCTACCAATTTGTTGGATAGTATCTTTACATTGAGATGAAATGATTTAATGGTTTGTCTCTTATCGTTCTTGTTTGGGTGTTCTTGTTTTGTTTTGTTTGTTTTTTAACTTAAAAAGCTGAACGCAAACAAAAACCCAAAGGATGCGGTTTTCTTTTAAAATTAAACATTAATCATTGTGGATTATACACCTTATACATCAAAGTTTAATAATAGTAATAATATCCACAAGAAACAAACAAACAGTTTCATTTTATTAAAAATAAATATAAAAAACACTTTTCTAAAAATATCTACTATTGTAATGTTAATTAAAACGTTCTTTGATTGCGTTGCCCTACCTTAAAATTGTGATTGAGGCGCTGTTCCATCTTCCAAGACATCAAATATTGACGCCTTCGTCTTGAATAAAATAAGAACAAAAACAGTAAATTAGAAGTTTAAACTACCAGCAGCCATGTCATTTAAAATGTTTATTTTCAGAAAAAATTTATTATGGCAGTGTTCATGACAAAATCTGTAAATTTATATAAAAATATTGACAAAACTCTAAATTAGCGAACATATTTTAATGATTGACTGCTAGTTGCAATCAGCTTTCATGAAATTATTTGGGAGTCTGATAACTAATTTAGTCAAAATTAATCATTTGTTTAGGAGATTTTATGTTCGTTTGTTAGGTATACAAATACTGTATGCCAACAAGCAATTTTTATAAATTTTAACCCACATAAGGATGATTTTATGCGGTGAAACTATATCTCTTATGAGTATATAACCACATGATATGATCGTGTATATGATATTTTATTTAATCTACTTTCTATTTAGCAGATGTTGCTACAGATGTCAATATTGCATGGAAGCATGGAATTTTACTTGTTTATCCAATAATTATGATTTAATTGTAGAACCAGTATGATCTACATTGTACAACTTGTAGATCTACATTGTACAACCGTATGACTTACACTGTAGAACCTGTATGACCTACATTGTAAACCAGTATGACCTACACTGTACAACCAGTTAACCTTCATTGTACAACCTGTAGATCGACATTGTACAAGCTGTAGACCTACATGGTAGAATCTATATGATATATATTGTGCAACCTGTAGAGTTACACTGTACAACCTGTATAATCTACATTATACAACCTGTATGACCTACATTGTAAAACCGTATGACCTACTTGACTAGATATATTGTGATGAACAACAAGAGGAATATGATGAGAAATATCAAGCCGCTTCCTATCAGAGTCAAAATAAAATCCGTCCGACCTGTACAATCTAAAATTAGAAGAGGGGTGCATTTATCATATTAATTCGACTTAATATACCTACTGTCATTTTAATATGTTGGCTTATGGATTAAGGTAATATCGAATTCTTAGAGAAATAGACTACTAGCGTCTATTTTTATCTTCTTTCTATATTTAATTACATTTGGTACTAGACAAAATTATATTTATAACTTTACCGAATATCCTTTATATTATGCACTTAAACATGAAAATTATTTATAATAAAAACCTAATGAAAAAAATAATCTGCAATATAAACACCATTTAAAAAATTTATACAATTCAACCATCACATCTATAACATTGACACCATTAATACACCATCTAGATATAAGCACCATTTACCTACACCTAAATATTAGCACTATTCTTCCATCATCAAAATAGTGACATCATTCTTAAAGTATGTAAATTTTAAGACCATTCAACTACCATCTCACCTACCTTCTAAAGAGCAACGATCAGCAAACGAAAGATTTTGATTATTTGCAGAACCTTGCGTATCACATCGTTGTCCCACATAAGGAAAATTGCATCTAGAAAAATGAAAAAGTAATTAAAATGATTATATCCATATAATTAAGATATGATCAGAACATAGTTATTTATACTTCATTATCTGATATATCATAAAAGCATAGATCTGAATTTGTTAGCTGACTATTAGCTGCCAAATGTGACTTTTTATATAGTTGTTACAAACAATTAAATTTGAATAATTGATTATAAACTATATTCTATGTCTAAAGAAAAATTGTTGCTAAAATTTATTCTAGTAACATTCTAATCTTTGGGGCGAGATAACATTGAGGTCATGATCGTTATCGCAAGATCTTGTTTTTGTATCAAAACCGATAATATAAATATACCTAGGTAAGATGTTTGGCAATTGAAATGATTAAACTCCTTTTTAGAAACACCTTTACACAAGTAGGTATTTGATGATAGATTACGCGGCCGCTTTATGTTCACATTAATAATACAAAGATTCAGGTCTATACTAGGCGTCCATCCATCACTTTTGTGTTAAATAAACTACATGACAATTATTTTTATAGTAATTCTGTTGCCAAATTTGATATTAAATAAAAAACGCTTTCTACAAAACGTCTCTCCTCCTGGTAATATGATCTACTAACAGTAATGCAATTTAAATTTCTCATTAATGAGATGAAACACATCTTCAACTCACTCTTCCCCCACACTTTATTGTCTTCTCTAATTAAAAAAGCAACAATAGAACAAAAATCGATAATTATTGTAGAAAACAATTATCATTTATCCCTAGTTAGGTCTCAGTGGAGCTGGAGAATACCTATAATGTAGCTGGAACAAGCCATGTGGAAAATACCATTTTTGATTAGAAGCAAATTATTCAGCTCCGATCGGCTAAAATGGTTTGGATGCATGTAAAACGAAATCGAGTAAGCGAAGCCAGTCAGAGTGTTGGGTAATTTTACTTCCGTTTAAAATAGGTACGTCTTACATTGTTGTGTTCGCAGTTACAATAGACATCATACAGCCTATATAATATGCCTGCAACTTGAATTAAATTTCAATTAATAGACATTGGCTAATATGTAATTGAGGTTTGATATCATGATATCTGAATTTATATACTGATTTTGGGAAACCACATTGTTATATCAGTTTTTATATTACAATGCTATATTAGTTTTCATATATCACAATGTTATACCAGAATGCTATATTAGTTTTTATATCACAATTTTTAATCAGCATATTATATTAGTTTTTATATCACAACTTTATTTCAGTTTTATATCACATTTTTAATCAGAATATTGTATCCGTTTTTATATCACAATTTTATATTAGTGTTATATCAGTTTTTATCGCAATGTAATATTAGGTGATTTTCAAAGTTTGACTTAGAACATTTTAGAAAAAGTTTTAAGTCAAACATAGCGATACAAAAAGGGTACATGGTCACACCTAAACCTATTACATTTAAGGTTTCAGCTGAACACTTTTTGTCAATTTTATCAAAATTATCACATTTTGCTTTACGTCAAACTTTGACATCACCTAATTCTGTCATGTCACATTGTGTATTGTGAGCACGCCATAGGTCATCAGTAGTGTACACAATCAACAAGCACGTGACTCACTTGCATTTGGCCACATTTGTCTCTGTGTAGCATTTGCCATTCAGACAGTATCCTGGTTGACAAGTAGACGGAGCGTTTTCAATTCCTGAAATGAAATAGAAGAAAATGGAGAAGTAATTTTAAAAAGACCGTCTCTAAAAGTTAAGCAACATTTTATGTAAATGAGTGCTAATTATTTTTCTCTGTTTTATGTCTGTATATGTACGAGTATATGCATCAGAAGGAAATCAAAAATACAGAAATATATAAATTTGCAATGGAATTCATAAACGCAAACAAAATTTTTTCAATAAATTATCGAAATTAAGTTATATTCCAGATTTGTTTTGCAGCCAAACTGGAGCAAGCTAGAAACGTCAGTTTAGGCCTGTTGATACAAAATGAAAACACTTCTGAATAATCTTAAATATGAGCACCTGGTCTAGTGATCCAGATTATAAATCGTTGATAAATTGCAGAAATCAACATCCGTTTATTATGACCTCAAAACGAAAACCTACAGAGCCAATCAGAAATAAAATATGTAAAACTGATTTCCGTATTCTGAAAGATCAATAAATAGCCCATTTATGTCAAAAAATGAGCTTAGAAAAAGAAATATAGTATAATTCACAATGTTAGTTTCATGTACAAGCATGAAACTTGAAATTTTATGTCAGTTTTTAGAAATGAAAAATAATTTCTTGTGGACTTAAAACTGTATAGAAGAATTTCTGAAAGAAAAATTAATTTTGGATATCTACACCTAAAATATAAAAAGCGAGCGTTGTATTATTATTCTCTGAATTTTTTTTATCGAAAATCGGCTTTTCTCGGCTTTTGTTCAGCTAATTAATTTGCAAATAAGTTTACATAAATAGGTTTGTTAGTAATAGAGATTTACCTATACAAGTACAATATTATGAAATGATATTCATATCATAAGTTTTAAAATATCATAAATAGGTATGAGTGGTACTCTTGCTAATAAAGCAGGTAACATGATTTTCTATTCAGCAACTTTGCATCATCACTGAATATGTCACTTCCGATATTCGGTGTTTGGTTATTAAAGGATGCGAATCACAGAAAACGATCTATACGTCTAATTTTAGTTCACTGAATTGACTTAAAAGTTTTTTTTTGGGTTAAGTCGATCCTCTCTAAATAATGTGTATTTTATTTCTAGAATATTACCATTATATGCAGTATTTACTGAAATGACCTGGTAATTCGATAGATGGCGACATGGGCACACAGAAACGCATCACAATAATTTTCTAAAACTTTCTGAGTAATTTGATCAAACAAACCTGGGTATATACAGATACGTCAGTATGTGCGAATATGAAAAGTTAACCAGTCGACAGTAATATACAAAAATCTATACAAGGTAGGTATTCTGTTTGGCAAAAGTTTGGTAACTGTTCTAATTTGGAAATGATTACTTAATTCCTAATTTGCAGCGGATATCATCAAACCCAATATATTCCATAATGACAATAACCAAAATATGTTTTTTATTCTTATAATACTTTCTGTACATTATTCAAGTTTGTATGTAGGTAGCTATGTTTGGTATAATATATGATCGAAAAGCAAACAAAAATATTTGTGTCAAGATTTCTGAGTCTCCGATTTAAATCTCCATTTGAAGTCAACGAATAATATAAAAAATATTTGATACTAATAGTAAGCGTGAGATAGGTATTCTAAAAAGTTTGTTTTAAAAGGCCATTTATACATTATGCATAAAACATACACTAGACTATGGTTGACTCGATAAAAGATACCCATTACTTATTCAAAAGCTTTTAAATGCCGTCATCTAAACGATAGGGAGATACCAAAAAATATTCTAACAATCAGATATTTTGCTTCTTAAACTTTTGACAATATTTTGATAATATTGGTAATTTACGAGTCGTCAACCCTCCCCTCTTCCAACCCCGAACCCGTCACCCGACAGAAATATCATACAACTTATTATGTATAATTTGTACTAAATTTTGCGCCATATTACAAGAACTGACTGCAAAATGGAGTAGCTAATAGTTCAATTTTTTTCTTTCATTGTAATAAATCAACAAAATTTATTAGCAAATTCACATATTCAATGATGGGATCATTACCTATGTATGTAGGTATAATTGGAACAATTAGGCCCACAAACAGAGCTGTCATATTTTTACTCACTAAGTTACTCTGAAATACACACGCATGTATTTCGAAATGTTGTGTTAACTCGGTATCTAAGGTTATAAACTATTCAATATAAATTAGTTCACTAAACTGACAAGCTACCTTTACATGTAATTGGCGACACATGAAAATGCAATGACTCTAATTGAGGAATACTCGTAAAATCAAGAGGTATTAAGTCTAGTTGCTTAAAGAATCAAATAAAATGAACCTAATGTGACAATAAATTGTAGATAAAAACTTGATGATTTGTGAACAGGATACGTCATTATGTTCTACCACTTTATTTGGGGAAACAAGCTGGTAATACCAGGACATAAAAATTCAAACTTGCCACTCGTTAACTGAAGATGTTCCCTAATCATCTGCAGTGTGTCGCCAACCAGTTCTTAGAATGTTGCTAGCCGACTAATGTTCGAAAAAGCAAAATATGTACATAGGTAGGTATGGTCCAATTAGGATCGCTATCACTGCTGTAGTTGAGTTCTTATAAAGAATATTATTTTCTTTTTTGAAATTACCTACCAAAGATCAGATTATATTATATATCCAGAGGTTGCAAGTAGTTAACTAGATACGTACCAAATTCAACAATCTGTAAGTTAAAAATAACAGATTTGTTAAGAATCCATACCGTATTTTGAACATATATTGGAAATACTTCGAGCAATTTATTGATTAATTCTATCCAGACAGAAAGAGTGGTCAATACACCCCTATCGACTCGCCTGATAAGTGGTCAAGGTGTCCCCATGGGAGCCGGTTTTAGCTCAAGGACCATGAAGATGCTTTCAATTAGTAGATATGTGCAGATAGCACATAAAAACCTCTTTCGCATCATAACAGAAGTGCTCTTGTGCTATGGTGGTCTATATAACTCTAAGTTATCCTTTTACTGAGATGTTTACACACCTCTTTTTTAAAAAGACCTTGAAGAAACTTAGAAGGTAATCTTGGTAAATGGAAGGTAAATCCAGGAAATCAAGGCAAAAAAGGATATTACAATTTGGCTAAAATATATTTCGAATTTTAAATAAAAAAGAATAACTGAAAACAATAATTTTAAAAAAGAAACCACTTTATTAAAATATGTTGGTAGAAAAATTTCTTTGGCCAACATTTTTTAACTTTATTTCTTTCCTAATTTCTGGAATTTTACTTTGATTTCTTTCTAAGAACTTTAAAGAAAACTTAAAGTACCTCCAAAATCTCGCAAAAGATTATAAAGGGAGAAAAGGCAACCCAAGAACTTTGAAAGAAATGAAAGTTTCGAAACAGAAGTTAGAACTTAAAATATCTCTTCACGTTTGTTGGCATAATAATTAACTATGAATGTCTATGTATAGACATGGTGCAATAGTGTTTTCACATTTTATGTCATCATGGGTAACGATATTGCTATACAGTGGACCTATTTCAAACAAAATTATGTTCGGAATTAAAAGTAATATTATTGACGATGAAGTAATTAAAGACTTAATTACATAAATAAAACAACTCATATTACACCGTCATTATGCAATTAATGACTTTTAAAATATCATTATGTAGAAAACTACATAGCTGATGAGACATACCGCCTTACAATAAGTATACTGCTCCAGGATTATTAATATTTAAAGCTACCAAAAGAGCACACTCTAGTGCACTCAGAACATACAAATTTAGCAGAATGTGTATCTTATGTAAAAAACAAACTAAAACTTATTTGAAGAATTATTTATTTTTAACAAAGGTTGTGCTTACAATAGCACCCGTGATTTATAAATAACTGTTTATTTAGAGAGATACCACTTCAAAAATAATATCTAAAAGTGTTGTACTTTTAGTTAAACAAAAATAAAATTTCGGCTCTATCGTACAATCAGAAAAGCAGACATTTAAATTTCCATTTAACGAAGCAACCTATAGGTTACTTGCTGCTATAAATTGTAGTTTTTGTTTAATATCTTCATTCATGGGGTGCCTACCATTGGGGTACCTATCATCATTCTTGGTGTACAAAATTTCACTTCAACGGAATTAGGAAGTTTTTTAAAATAAATTGTATTTGTGTAAAGGGAGTTAACAGTAAATTTGCAAAAACAAAATACCTATTTCATATGGTTCACTCTTTAATCCTGCAACTTTTAAAGTAATAATAATTTAAATTACTGTTCAAGCAAGGCCCTACTCTTGTCCAGCTAATTTAAAAAACTGGGTATATTGAATGAATTGAAATCAGAGCGAAAAATTACCCACCTGTCCTTAAAAAGAGTCATCAAAAATATCAATTTATTGTAAAATGGCGGCAACAACCATTACCTCATAATAAAAAAACATTAACTTTGTTCTGTATGGACCTAAATATTGATATTCAAAATAGTGGTGAAAATAACGAGCAAAAAGGGGTTTGACTTCAAATCGTAATTCAAAATTTCCCTTAGGGTCATACTCATAGGAAAATATTTTCCAAAGACACAAGTCAAATCACATTTTCGAAGATGGCTGCCGGCAGCCAAAGTGAGTATTCAATGTATTTTTTCTAAGCTGAAAAATATTCATGATAAAAGTAGCTTTGATTTACGTCAAATTTCTACAACTGACTTCTGATGATGTTTACCAAAAATTAAAAATACTGGCGTGGTCCAATCATTGCAGGAAAGATGTTCTCACAAAATGTCTTATGTTATTTTTTATTAAAATTATTATAAAATATAATACTATTTGCAAATAATATACTTATAAAATACATAATTTTTAATAACTCAAATACTATTTACAAACATCTTTCCCGTAACTGTAAAACCACACATATTTTTAAATTACATGTAACATGAAGTCAGTTGTAGGAATTTGGCATAAATCGAAGCAACTTCTTCCATCAATCCATATTTTAAGCATTCTGTTAGTTGATGTTACAAGTAATTCTTAAAATGGTCTGGTTCTACAGTTTTATAAAAAGTATTAGGGTTATTTTATTAAAAAGTTATGTATTTTAAATGTAAGTATATTTTAGTAAATCATAATTTTAATAAAAATAATTAGAAAAGATTTTGTCAAAACATCTTTCCTGTAACTTTAGCAACACGCAATTTTCAAAAGTATTTATTATCTTTATAGTTTTAAATCATTTTAAACAAATTTAAGATAATTATTGAATTATAGTTTTGTTAGAAAATTACATATCAGAAAATTGACGATTTCTCATACAGAATTATTTACTACGTTTCAATCATCTACATACGTTTTGACAAAAATGTTTATACGTTGCACTACGTATGTTAAGCTATGACGTCTTTCATTACAAAATGAATTCTTCAATACTTATTTTTTCATTCCAACAGAATTTAATTTGGCATAATTCTAAAGTTTAAGTTTTTAATAAGTTAAATGCTCAATTTAGTTTGGAACAAAATTTTCGACCCTTATAATATTTTAAAGAATCTACATAATGATAAAAATACATATAAAATGTGCAGTAGGCCTCCCTACCAACTTAGTTTCTCCATCTCATTATCACTCTGACTGCTGGTAGCCATTTAGGAATTTCGACAAAAGCCACTGGGACCAGTACTCGACCAAATATAATTGCCAGCAACGCTTATTCATCATTTTGACCAAGGGGGCCAACAAATGTCTAGAAGCGACGCTGTGTACCTAACAGGTTTATAAACTTTCCATATTTTGTTTTTATCTATTGTATAGAATTAGACAAAAGGCTATTTTATAATGATAAATTTTGTATTAGTTGCCACATTCTATCATTTACATTTTTCATTTCTGACCGGATTGTTTTATGGATTTTGATTTTTGAATTTCGGATATACTAGATGATATTTTCAATCACCGAGCTTGACTGGCCATCTTATCACGCTTCAGCTTGGGTGTAGAACAAGATACACATGATTACATAGTTTTAATTTTAATCTTGAAGGGTTGTTTTTATGTTGAAGCCATATTTATATTTTTAAACATCTTTTGGTTGGATTACATTCATTTCTATGATGTTAGTA
>JAUYWI010110038.1:0-10975 GCA_034780595.1 Parotoplana pacifica
TTTATGTATATTTCAATTATTTTATGGTGTGAGCTAACTCACTTTTTGCCATTTTTGGCCAATAATATTATTATAATTAGAACCTGATGTGAACGGTTTTAAATGAGAAAGACTAAATCAATAATACTCTTGTTGCTTTTGCATCATTCTAGTGAATTTTTTATATGGTAAGATACTAAATACTTTATGGTATAATGCTTGTACCCTTAAATATGGAATTAGATAGCATTTTATTGTTTAAACCCATTTTACATTTCCAACATGGTATATATATTTTTGCTTCAAAAGACAAAAAGAGAAACTCAGTTATTTATGGAAGACCTCATAATCGTTTTAGTAAATTCTGTTTCCAATAAATCAAATTGCTACATAATATGTATATTGTAGTCTGCCGATATACCAATAGCTTTCAAAGATCAATAATTTAGGTAATGTTATACCTATTATATACATATATTGAACTTTATTTATAGCCAAGGAGCTTCAATATATTATATGTAGTTATATGTAATTTATTTTGCATTAAATATAATGCAAGAATGAGTCATACATTTGTTTATTTGCATAGACCAATGTATAAGTTTAATAGTCTAGGTTTTTATATTTTCAAAAACATTGTAAATATTTTGTGTCGGCATAATTAATTAAAATAAAATAAAGACACTGCAATAAACAACTTTCAATGTCGTGGAGCCTTAATGTTTCTATCTTTAATTTTAATTTTGAAAAACGTTTTTTACGGATCAGAATCATTTCAATTAGTTCAATACTAATACACTGTAACACGGTCATATTCATCCTCTCCCATTGCGTTTTCTAGAGTAATTGATCCTAATAGTTCAGTTACTAATATATTTGTTCTTTAAAACTTTGTTATCTTGTCGGACCATCGTTGGGTTAGGTTTAGTTTTCCAATAATCTGTTTTTTTACACCAGCAGTGTCTAGTCTGTCTCATATTTTCCATATCAGTATAGTATGAAAATACTGTTGATATCTGATGTCAGATATTTGGCATCTGATATTTTAGGATCTCCATGAATATTATGTACAAAATACCCTAGACAATATAATAGGGCAGTCAATATGACCGTGTTAGAGAATGCGCAAATATCTCAGAACTATGTATATGACGTTGTCAGAAGAATTTATGAACAGTACAGAATCAACACTAACAACCGCTGGTGTGAGATCAAAGCGATCATCCATGAGGAAGCTAAACGAACTATTCTGAAGTGTTCCCCTTCAAAAACGAACTAAAAAGTCCAATTGGCTCAGCCAAACATCCATTGACATAGCAAAAGAAAGAAGAGAAGCCAAGTGCAAAAGAAATCGAAGCGATGTCAATAGACTGAACTCCAATTTCCTTAAACAAGCGAGAACAGACAAAACAAAATACATTGAAAATGTTTGCAAAGATATAGAAGCACACAACGTAGCTCACAACCGCAATTAAATTTTTTATAAGACCAAATAAATAACAAATACTTTTACTGCTAGAAGGAGCAACATGAAAGACCCAACGGAACAATTCTAACCGACCATGAAGAGATGGAAAGAATACGTCGAAAACTTATACAAAAGGACGCCAGTTGCCTTAGGAATTACCAAACTTGATGTCGAAAATGAACAACACCTCTTCGAAGAAGAAGTTAGAAAAGCCTTATCAGAGATTTTAACCAACAAGTTCCAAGGGGAAGATAACATGCCAATAAAGCTTTTCCTGCAAGTCGGAGACAACCCAATAAAAAGCATAACCTGCCTCTGCAACAAAGTTAGGAATACAGCAAAATGGCCAAATTACTGGAAATGTTCCATATACATCCCCCCTACCAAAAAAGCGACACTACGCTTTGCTTCAACAACCGCACCATCTCTCTCATCTCGCACTGCATTAAAATTTTACTTAAGGTCATTCAGAGAAGACTCGAACCTTACCAAGAACGAGAACTCCCCCAACGAACAGGCAGGCTTCCGTAAGGGAAGAGAATGCAGAGATCACATTTCTAATTTGAGATGAATCATGGAAACATCAAGAGAATACCAGGAAAACACAATTTTCGGTTTCATCGATTACAGCAAAGCATTCGTTTGAGTAGACCATCATCTGCTATGGACAACAATCAGAGAAATGGCCATCTCAGAGTACTTGATCACTATTCTCTACAATCTTTATGACAACCAAAAGGCCCAAGTCAGAACAAAATTCGGCGAAGCCAAAGTGGTAAGACAAGGCTGTATCCTCTCACCTTACCTATTCAATCTTGACGCCGAAAAAATAATGAGAAAAGCCAATCTTTTTAGAGCTCAAGGCCTTAAACTAGGATGACGAAACATTACAAATCTTCGTTACTCAGACGACACGATTCTGATTGCTACCAACTTCAAAGAACCGAAAAAATGCTCCAATCACTCTTGCGTTAACAAAATATAAAGACAACTACATCAAGCTAAACACCAAAGTCAGGATTCTAGTTTTCTCAATTATCATGTATGGCTGATCATGGGTATTCCACAAGAAGGAAAGGAAACGCATCGATGCTTTTGAACTCTGGTGTTACAAATGAATACGCCGGATCCCATGGACTAAAAGAAGAAACAATTCTCAAATTATCGACATAATCCGCCCGAGAATGACTTTTGAAGCAAGAATCATAAGACAACAACTCAAATATCTTGGCCACATTCTCAGAAGATATGACAATTACATCGAAAAAACCATCATCCTAGGGAAAACGAATGGCAACAGAAGAAGAGAAAGACAGCGCTCTCCGTTGATCGATGACATAAAGGATATGGCAGCAAAAAAGCAGGATTGGTTGGAGACATATGATGGACGAGATAGCTATGAATCGCAAGTTACTCGACGGCACCGATAGATAGATTAAGTTGAAATTTGATTCTTTATGGGATATATCCATAATGGGGAACATGTGATTGATGCATGGTAAAAACTGGTAAAAATGTATGGCTTTTAGAGTTAAATTATACTTCACTCACTCTATATTCTATTTCGTTACACAAATGAAAAATGTTTGAATTCTTTCTACATATCTCAAAATTCCTTTTGATTTTCTTCAAAAGAAAATGATCAAACCAGAGGCGCTGAAAACTCGGACTATAAAAAGTACTCATATGTACATATATAGAAATTCTTAGGCGTATACATTTCTACTTATAAAATTTGCTTCATAATGTACATATTTTAGATTTTATGGTGTACTTTTTGGAAATTGAAATTGTCTGTTGCTTTTATCTATTCAAATTATGAAATAGATACCTACTCATAGAACTGCTCATAGTACCTACCAGCCTACTGCATACCAAAACCAGTCATAGAAAATACCGATCTTTTTGTTTAATATTCTATCTCATAGATAAGTTAATTTAATTTAAATTACCAAAAATATCTATTTTTAGATAAATTTTTAGTTCATTCTTTTCATTTTAATTTACAAATAGGGATATTATTCATTGCTTTTAAAATTATAAATTTATTCGCAAATAAATCAATTATAATATTACATAAAAAGACAAATTTAAGCAATTAACATTTAGGTATTAAAATCTTGTTTGAATATAATAATATGGCATATACTGTATTATTTTAGGCGTAGGTAACTAGTGAATAAAACGGCAAATTCCTCAATTTTTCAAATATTTTGTATCTTCCTTCTGATATAGGGCAAACGTCTTCATCTCTGTAGCTATACCTGTAAGCACATAAGCTAAGCATCTGAAATGATGTCAAATAAACAAGAAATCCTGGTTGTCGTTTGCTTGTTCAAAAAAAATAATCGCTATTTAGACTTCGATATATTATGTTGCACACCTATGTGTACATATGTATATGCATCTATAAATATTGATCGCAACAAACTATGTAAGATGCAGGATTTTGCTTGATTGCCATTACCTTTTGGTAATGCCATATTGCACCTATACAGAATTATTATCGTATAGGTATGCTGGATAAGGTTATTTTGTTTTTATGAATTAATGATCAACATAGAAGAATTCTATCCAGTTTATAGGATTTAAATGAGCTTGATATTGATTCGAGATCTTTGTTTCTGTCGCACGTACCTATTTACATGAAAATAGCTCTAGACAAAAATGTAACAATTATTTATACCGGTACCAAGGTTTTTTTACTAATCGAAATAACAAAATACGACGAAACCTCTAATAAGAGCTTTAAATACTTGTTCTAGGTAGGAACAGACATGACGTACATATATGTAAATGAAACGATTTTATGAAAACATATCTTCACTCATTTTTGACAATTTAAAGTGAGACACACTGTATAGAAATTGCCTGGTTAATACGGATTATAATATAAAATAACTAGCCAATACCTCAAACAGAAAAAAATACGTGTTAAAAACCAGAATTTTTTAAAATGCCAATTGTATAGATGATATAGAGAATATGATTAAAACAACATGGTATAAACAAATGTGAGATTAAGAGACTTCCCATCATTACTTTAAACTAAGATCGAAATTTAAAAGATAGTTTTTCATAGAAATGGAATATACAACAAAATGATAGAAATCATAGCTGTTTTCCAAAAATTGCGTCTCCTGGAAGAAGAAAGGGGCTAAGGTATAATTATGTTTTAAGTGTGATTAATAGCAGGAAATAGTTATAGATGATTTTTGTATACGAAACAATTTGTAAACAACAGATATCTAGCTCAGCAAACAAGCCTTTGTTCGCATCGTTCATAATATCTTTAAAAAATGATGATTTATTTATTTCAAGAAATTTATACCAATTTTTAATTTGTTTATTTTAGTTCGTAATGGATCTTTTCTCTGTTTGTGTGGATTCAGTGCCGTTATTCTATATCACTTTTACCAATGGATATTGTCCTTTTTTCCATTAATAAGAAAAGTAAATATTTTAATATTAATTTTATAATTCTTTTTGAAAAGTACCGTATTGGTTTTAAACTCTATAAATTATTCATTTTACCATTGTTGTATATGATACTTTCTCAAACCGCGCAAATTATTTGTTTGAAAAAGTTTGAATCTTTTGACATTAAAAAAACGAAATTTAGATATTTATATGAAAATTTCGTTTTTGAATTGCCTATACATGTATTTTATGCTATTTTCTTTTATTGAAGGATAATTCATCGGATTCTTTCCTCCGTGACAAGACTCTATCAAAACCAGATAGTAATAAACAGACTTCAATATTTGAACCACTCTTATCACGTCTTTCAAAATGGCTGCAAAATTTAAATTCCCCAATCCTCAACAAATCACATTTACTTCAAGATACTAGAAAAGTATCTCAGTTTCCTAAACAACAGTTGGCACCAGTAGACCTCAAAAACAACAACGATCAAAATTCATACAGTTTTGTATCTTCTAATGTCCATGGTGCTACACCTCATTCTGCTACCTCAGTACTCAATAAAAAGGCTAGATTGAAATTTTTTCAACAAACGAATCCAACTGCTGTGCGCTATACAAAACAATTACTTACTGGTTGCCGTTTAATTGCCAGTGAGGCAAAATTTAGTGCAGTAAAAAACGCCAAACTTGATACCAAAAATACTCTGTCTTCTATTTATTCTGATAACAATTTCCAGTCTTCATTAAGTAGTAGTCAACATGACTTAGTATCTAGTGGTACATCCAATTCGCAAACTAAAATTACTCAACAAAGGCTTTTGGAATCATCAAATAAGTCATCGATTGCTGATCTTCAGGCTGAATTTGAAACCAGAAGCAACCAAATATCACAAGCAAAAGTGGCAACTAATATTTCACAGTCATCTGATAGAGAAAGTAAGATCTATGATAATTATGTTGGTTTTTATTGGGAGTTAGCTGCCATCGTTAGACATTTCTTTGAAATTCCAATTTTGATATAGAAATTTATTGAAATTCACCCTTATCGGATAAATGGGGATGGGGGTATCCACCTAATTTTTTAAAAATTGCTCAAAAACGGCCGAATGGATTTACTTGAAATTGAAATTTAAAATATGCGCACCAAAAGTTCATCAATTTTTTGTGACCTCCTCCCTTAAGTCACGTGATTGCCAATGAAAAATTGAAGTTGGTCACAATTTGCAAAATGTACCTTTTACAAAAAAAATTCTGAAGCTAAATAGTAATTGAATTGATTAATATTTGGTAAACAGACTATAAAACTGTTCATTATTTATACATGTTGGAGGTTGTTGTTGTTGTAGCCCCTACCCTTTGTAAAAAGGGTAGTCCTCCCAGTGTGGGTTATGAATTTGATTACATCTGATGGCTTTAACCATAGGTCAGAGACATTCAAGTGTGTAGGATGATGTGGACAGTTGAATATGTGTAATGTGTTGTGGGGTGATTGTTTGCTGGTGGACATATTTTAGCTATATTGGGATTTATTTTATTTTGGAATTGGTTGAGTAAATGACAAGAGTCGCGTGTAGCTGTGCAAGTGTATTTCTGTGTTGCCTGGAGAGGTCTTGTTCCTGTTCACTAATGCTAGGAGGAGGAGTAGTAGTAAGAATTGGATTATGGATATGACGTTGAATTGTATCTGAAACCAAGTTTGTATGAATTGTTTTGATCACTTGAAACAGGTGTTAGTCCACGCAGAATCCTCAGGAATTAGTGGCATCCATTCAAATTACAATGCTACAACACATGACGGAAGATGATCCAGACCGAAGGTTTGAGTTTTCTGAGTGGGCTCTTGGACATATACATAATAACGCCATGTTTTCAAGCAGCATCCTTTTCTATGATGAATCGAATTTCTTTATTAACGGAGAGGTCAACAGACAAAATATCACTATTGGAATGACAACAAACAAAATTGGATGAGCGACAGCAAAATTCTAAGAACTGCGAAGCAGATAGTTTGGTGTGGCTTATGGGGCGACCGGCTTATTGGACCTCTGTTCATTAATGGCAACCTGAATGCAGCCAAATGCCTGGACTTCTTGCAGGACCTCATACTGCCCCGGATTATGATTTGTAGAGAAGGCCAATTCCCTGAATGTTTATAGCAAGATGGAGCACCACCCTACTAGGAAACAGGTTTTCGTAAATTCCTTGTTTTGAAGGTCCCTGATAGGTGGATAGGCCATCATAGACCTGTCGAATGGCCTCCACGTTCTTCGGACTTAAGCCAGTGGACTTTTACCTCTGGAAACACTTGAAAGCAATTGTTTAAGAAGAGAAAATTCGCGACATTAATCATCTTCAAGAACGCACCACAAATGCATGCTCTCAGATCCCAAGCAAAATATTGAGGAGTGTTATGCATGAATGGGGAGAACGAATTACAATGTTACCTAATGTCCAAGAACATATTTTATAAATTTTAAACGTTCAAACTAACAATAATTTGTATTAATACATTCGAACTCTAAACATTTAAATTGTTTAATTAATTTGTGTGGATTTGTAATGCTTTTTTGTATGGAGATTTTTGCCTCACCCTGTTTTTCTGTGGTGTAGCTATTTTATAATGATTCACCTTATAAATTAAATTGTCTACGAATTCCTTAAATTACAAAAATAACTATAATAATAAATTTTGGAATATTCACTATCCTAAAATAGGAACTTAAAAAAAACTATTCTATTTTTATTTTAACCACGAAATGCACCTATTCCAAGTAACACTTATGCAACAATACATTTTTTTAAAACGTGTTACTTTTCAATGCCAACATAAGAAAGTTGAGAAAAACAAATTTACAAAGTCTAAATATTTAATTGACTAATTTTTACTTTTTATTTAATGTTCACTTCACAATATACGTAGTGAATAGTTTTCTACAAAACTGGGCCTGGCTACATTACACCAACATCTCTATCGTATATGAAATATAAAAAGATTCCAATTGAAAATCGATCACATTAATTATATAATAGGTCTTTTGTTCACAAAATAATATCAACAAAATAAAAACAAAAAGAATAGAGCATCGTCTTTCAATGGTACAATAAAGTTCTGCAACGCAATTATTTTTGTATTACAACAACTAATAGATATCAGCTTTCTAATAAATTCTGAAGCAAGAGTTTAAATATCCAAATAAATTTCATCTCTCTTATCCCAACTAAACTACATTTGTACTGTTTTAAATTTGTGAAATCCAAAAGTAAAAATTGATTTTAGCTTAGAACTTCATTTGTTTTCAAATAAGGATCCGACATCTACAAATGTTTGTACCAAAACCCCATAAGAAAATTTGGAATATAGTGGGTATTTGACTACACGAAAACGTAGTTTCCAAATATGAACTTTCCTCTAATCCAATTTCCACTTAGCAACTGTTGACAAGGACACCAATATAGCATATCAACATATCAACATATCAACATATATAAACATTTAATTCATATATAGCAAGAATGATTTTTTACAAACACATCCCGTAAAACAATGCTTTTTATGGGTATTTGACCACGTGAAACCTTAGTTACCATATATGTGCTTTCTTCTTCTCAAATGTTGCTAAGGTCACCGATATGACATAGCAACGAGCAATTCTTTATATAACTATCATTTTTAAATATATTTAAATACCCGTGAACTTTAGCTAGTAACATCATTTTTTGTAAAGAAACCACAAAAGATGAATTCATTACAAACATAATGGAAATTAAAGACTAAAAGGTCAAAAAGTATGTTAGCTCAAACCATAAACTTAGTGAAACCAATTTTGGGTGTTAGCTCTCATTATATGAATGTCATTATTTTTAGATAAATGAAATTTTAATAGCCCTAAAATAAGTGAAATCATTTTTAGGTGTTAGCCTTCACTAAACGAATATTATTGTTTTTAGATAAATGATATTTTAAAATATTAGAGCTAACAAAGTCAATAAACATTTGAAAATAAATGCTATAAATTTAAATTTTTGAGTACCTAAGAAGCAAAAGTAAGGACATTGGACATCTACAAGTAATTTCTACAATCAGAAAGTTATAAAATTTTGACTATAGTTGCTCTAATATTTTAAAATTTCATTTATTTCAAAACATAATAATATTTATTTAGTTAGAGCTAACACCTAAAATTGATTTCATTTATTTTAGAGTTAGGAGAAAACACACTTTTTGAACTTTTTGGTCTTTAATAAATGAGTTTCACCCAGAAATATCAAAAACATACTTATAGAGAGACAACTTCTATAAAAACTGCTCAAAGGAGATAAAATTTTATTAGTGGATATTAAAAGATAGATTTGCTCAATAAAATGTCAACACCTGATTAAGTAGGTTAACTAGCAGGTTGATAACACTTTGGTACTTGGCCATAGGTACAGGCGCCTCAACTTATCAATTAGAAATTCAACTTCCTTGATTCACAAACTGTGAAGCAATAAACTGAATCTGATGTCAACTTGACGACGATATTATGCGCAGGTGGATGGGATAGTATGTCAGTTTGTCTAGGATTCCGCGTGAGACAAGCAATCAACAAATTTTAACCAATCTTGATTAGAATCTTAATAAAACTGGGAAGATGGAAGCATGTTACTACTAAAACAGGCATTTAAAATGAGTTTAATTAAAATCCGTACCGTACGGATTTGTGTCGGTATTTTGACTAATTATATTTGATTCAATATTCTCTATTATTGAAGTAATTTTCTTTTTCTAAAACTATTAATACATTAAAATATCTATCTGATTGTGTGTGGCAGGAAGTTTTATATAATATGTAGGTATGCTCCGAATTATGTAAGTATGTATTTCAAAATAAGAGTTTTTCTATGATAATCTTTTCAAAATTGTATGATGATCACTTTTAAAATTTAATATATTGCTTATTTGGTATTAGGACTTTTTTTTTGGGGGGGGGCATCATTTTTAAATCTCAATCTGTAAATCAGTTTTGGGCATATTAATCACATCAACATAACTGAGAGTATTCTTGTTATAAATAAATATTTTATTAAAATCCATAAAATAGGCGATACTTAACGGAATTATTGAATGATGATTATATTAGTAGGATCCTTTAGAAGCAACCACTCCAAACATAATTATTGCAATTATTTGATGCTATATTATATCCTTTCAAACTTTAGCCAATTATCCAGAATTAATTCAGCCTAAAAAGTTTTCATTAAAAAATATAACATGAATATAAAAATATTTAAACACACATGCTGCATATAATAAAAAGATAACATGTTTTCAAACTTAATAAAATACATGTTCAATGTAATGTCTATATAGTAAAAAGGTATTCCATAAAGTAAGGGTTAACCCACTAATTTCCTCTATGTGATGAACATTTCAATCAAAGTAATGTAAAAACTAATACTGACAACACAAATGTTGTTTAAAAAAATCTATCTAGATATTTCCTAAGACCAACACATTTAGTTAATCCGAATGTTTATTCTGGTCATAATAAACCAAATGACACCATAGTACCTGTACAGTGGGTTAACTCTTGGTGGACTTCGCATTTTTGTATACCTGGTAGAATTCGGGGAGGGGATGGAAATTGGCACATAGCTACATGCCACCTGAAAATAAAACAAATGCTCTTAGAAAATTTTAAAAATCATACTGAGCATTAGCTAGCGATCCTATGATGTCATCAAGTCAGGATTTGATATTTTCTATATTTGAATACTTCCCAAGGTCCGATTGATCTTTGTGTAAAATAATTAAACATTTTCAAGACATTATTGATTTTTTAAATCAAAATTATAAAAATGAATCTAAAATCGAATACAATGAACATATTTGTTTCAAATTTGACTTATAGACTTCAAAACCCATTATAATTAATGTGGACGCAGCCGATTGGTTACGGACCAGGAGATATCTGGTTGGAGACCCGAGTCGTGGCACACATTCAAGTTACTTGATGAACAGGCTTCCGAAAGTGCTCAAGGATTAGACAACCTCCGGTCTTGCATGATAAGTGGCCATGGTGTCCCCATGGGTGCTGGTCTTAACGCTAGAACCCTGAAGAGG
>JAUYWI010110049.1:0-10974 GCA_034780595.1 Parotoplana pacifica
TCCTTGTTTTACCTTTCTGGCCTAGCAATAATTCTTTGTTCAAATCTATTGCTTCTACTCTCTCTAAACGTTTTTCTGGGAACATTTCTCTATAATTCAGGGGTCATCGCAACCAAATAGCGTTCTCTGCCCCTCTAAATGTGTTTAGTTAATTTTATTATTTCCGTCTATAATTTAATCAAACCATTTTTTATCTGGCCTCACCTGTCAATGGTATTTTTATCTGTTTTAATGTTCCAGTTCTAATTTTCTAGGTCCTCTTTTCACTGGCTTTTATGCTATGTTTCTATGTTTAAAACTATGTTTCCAGTTGTAGTTGATCTCTATGAGACACGAGTTGTTAAGTTTTTTAAATATTGTTTGTTGCCCTGAAGAAGCTTGATTATAGCGAAACGTTGGCAAATGTTTATTTTTGATATTATTTGGGTATGTTTGCGGAATTTTATTTTATTAGAAATCTAGTATATTCAATATCATTGTATGTGTGTAGGTATGTTTGTCTGTCTGTATGAACTGGCCAGTAAGATGGCTGACAGAAAAGTGTGCATTATTATGTAAGGTAACAATTTCTACAAGCTAATCATGAGATAAAATATGAGGCATCTCTAATGTTCGGATACCTATTATACCACTAATATATGTTGCTTTCATTTATACTCTCCAATTAGATTTCTCCTTGAGCCTCACATTCTCTCTTTCAGTAGATCCCCAATATCAAGCTGCTGTGTCTAAACTCACATTTTAGTTGTGCGGTAGTATGTAAGAAAGAGTACAACTTCTATTTCTGCCTCCAGCTAGCACAGTCTGTTTAACAAAGGGATGCATTACGTAACCAAATATTTAAAAAACAATGAATGCGTTTTTCTAAAATATCTATGGTTACTTAAAGAAACTAGATTGAGACTAAGATAGACAAAGATTTCCATAGATATCGCAGACAACCATAGATAGCACAGACAACCATAGATAGCACAGACAACCATAGATACCACATACAACCATATGTAGATACAACAGACAACCATAGATACCACATACAACCATAGATACCACAGACAACCATAGATACCACATACAACCATAGATACCACAGACAACCATATATATCACAGATAACCATAGATACCACAGACAACCATAGATACAACAGACAACCATAGATACAACAGACAACCATAGATACCACAGACAACCATAGATACAACAGCCAACCATAGATACAACAGACAACCTATGTACCTCTGCATCATGCAGCAGTTTATTTGCCAGTGACGGATCTATAGAGGAACGTACCCCACTTTTCGGCAGCAATTGTGCTCCTAGCAATTTTGGTTCCTTGGCATTAATGAAATCAGAATATCAGCGTTGGATCAATAATACTCACATCAATGAACCTACCTTCTTTATTTCTTTATTAGATAATATCTAATTTTGTTAACTGATACTTTCAGGCCGTCTGGCCCTTCTATAGATCATGGCGTCACCCCCTTTTAATATCTCGATTCGCCACTGATTTCAATAGATATTATAGTTTGTCTGCGGTAATGTGTAAATTCACAAAACCTCCAGTGTTTATTTCCCAATAATTTCACAAAATTGCAAGATCACTTTTATCATTATAGTCCATTCGAGAACAATTTTGTTTATGTATTCTGTGTTCCAATTTACGGTTAAAAACAGAGGTAGCTACATATGTTCAATTTAGAAATGAAAAATGCAGGTACTTAATATATTTTTTAGCCTCTGGTTGATTCTTTATTTGCCAACAATATTCTCAACACTCGTGATCCAGCCTCTCTAGATATATTATGGACAAGTTTGATTATAAAATGAAATACCGACGTATGATGTATTACACTTCGATTTCCAAAAACGAAACCTTTTAATTTTTATTGTTTTAGTAAATACTTCGCTTTAAAATTTATTTCTCATCATATCAACTCTCTAAATAAAAAGATAATAAAACAATTAATGTTAAGCACTGCAATAAACAAAATGTACAAAATAATTAATTATATAACAGATATCTTTAGATGTCATTAAGCCAATAAAACATATTTTGTGAAAATCTTATACGTCGTTTAGCCATTGCACCTCAAAGGTCGAAAGAATAATCAGAAAAAAGAAGAATTGGATTGGATCAGAGCAATTCTACTCGTAGAAGGTCGATTTCTAGGGAAACGTGGAAGAGGAAAACCAAGAAAGGGGATGTTAGAAGAATTCAAACCAAACACCTATAGAGAATTGAAGGACCGGACAGCAAACCGATAAGGATGGAGAAAGTGGATACCATAGAATTGAACCTGCCTAATAACTGATTCGGCATAACACTATACATAGACATATGTAGATTAATAATTTGGTACAGCTTAGTTGATTTGTTTCTGTTTTTGGCGTATACTGACAAAAAGCGAGTATATATGCCAATCTCTTGTAGCAGTTTTGGATGTACTAAAGTAAAATCCGGCAATTTCCTTTCATAAGTAAGTTTCAAAACGGATTTAACGATCTTATGTATGTTCCAATGAGTTCTGAGGTAATCTTTGCCAACTATAATGTTTTGCTATATGTAGAATAACATCTTTACTGCAGCAAACATTCAAAATATGAAATAACAAATAAAAAAATAATATCTGTCAAGCCTTCGACTGCACTAACATCATAGTAATGAATGTAATCCAACCAAAAGATGTGTAAATTATAAATATGGCTTCAACATAAAAACAAGAAAATTAAATCAAAACTATGTACTCATGTGCATCTTGTTTTACACCCAAGCTGAAGTATGATAAGATGAGCAGTCAAGCTCGGTGATTAAAAGTACCATTTAGTATATCCAAAATCGAAATCCATAAACCATTCGGTCAGAAATGAAAAATGTAAAAGGCTAAATAAGCACTAGTTGAATTTAAAGGCTGATCAAAAACAACTTGAATGATGGAATCACTACATTTATACCAACAATGAATATTCCTTATGTAAGAAATGTAATGGCCATGGTTGATAGAAGAACCAATATAACCTGATATAGGTAACTAATTTTAGAACTTTTACTGTGTACATAAAAAAATACAGAGTTATTATAGGGCGTTGCAATTCTATGGTATCCACTTTCTCCACCCTTCTCGGTTTGCTGCCCCGTCCTTCAATTGTCTATAGGTGTTTGGTTTGAATTCTTCTAACATCGCCTTTCTTGGTTTTCCTTTTCCACGTTTCCCTAGAAATCAACCTTCCAGAAAATATTTAACCATTCCTTCTTTCTTCTGATTATTGTTTCCAACATGCTGCGCCTTTCTTTCATTTGTTGGAGTACTTCTTGATTTATTTTCATGTCGTTCCATGTTATCTGCTGCATTCGTCTCCAAATTCACATTTCTAGCGTTTCAATTTTCTTGTCTTTTTCTTGCAATGTTCATATTTCCGCTCCATAAAGTGCTATACTCCATGCAATTGGCTTCACGATTTTCCCTTAGTTTCTAGCCGAAATGATTTTGTTAGTAATTCTCTTCTTCCTTTAAATGCCGTTGTGGCCATTGCAATCCTTGTGCCGATTTCGTTACTGCACGTTCCATCTCATGTTATATTTGCTACAAGGTGTTTGAAGGTTTTGACTTTTGATTGTGTAATGTTCATTTGATCTTCTCCATTTCTTGAAACTCGCAATACCTTTGTCTCCTCCTATTGTTACTCCGTCTTGTATGTGGTTAATTGCTTCTATCACCATACGATCGGTGTATATTGAGAATAACAGCGGTGATAGTAGGCATCCTTGTCTTACTCCTTGTCCAATATTTTTTGCTGGTTTTGTTTCTTCATTGTCCATTCTCACTGTTGCTTTCTTATTTAGCCTGTCAAATTCTATTTTAAAATCGATGAAGCATTGTACATATAGTCCATTATCATATTCAAGGCTTCTTTCGATGATTGTTCTCATTATTCCTATTGCTTCTCTAGTGCCGCATACACGTCTAAATCCAAATTGACTTTGTCCAATGTATGTATTTGTTTTTGCTTCGCGTTAGCATTATAAGCATGATTTTTGATGCATGGGATATCAGGCTAATTGTTATGTAGTCTGCGCAGTCTACTGCATTTGGCTTCTTCTTTTATGGTACCATAATTGTTATGCAGAAATCTTTTGGCCACTTTCCTTGATCGTACATTTAATTGCATATATCGGTAAGAATTTTCATTGTTTTTGAGTTGATAGATTTAAGTAGTTCTGCTGGTATTCCATCCGTTCCTTCTGCTTTCTTTGTTTTCATATGTTTAACAGCTTCTTCAACTTCACATTGTAATATCGACGGTCCACTGAAGTTGTCATTGATAGTTTCTTCTTCTTCTAGTTGAAGATCGTTTTGCGCAGGTTTAATCGTTTTGTTGTAAAGCTCTTTTATGTATGTCTTCCATTGATTTAATAAAGCACCCTTATTTGTTAGAAGAATTCTATTTTTTTCTTTTATTTCAGTTCTTCTGTCATGCATTTTCTTTTCTTCTGTAAATTGTCGTATTTATTTTATACATTAAGTCTCTATGTCCCATTTTGTCAATATTGTTGATATTATTGCATATTTCTTGCCACCATGCTTCTCTTGCTGTCTGTGTCTCCCTTTTAAGATCATTATATATTCTTTTGTAGTTGTTGACTGATTTCCATTTGCGCCTTTCTTGTATTTTTTCGATCATCTTGTCGTTTCTTTGTTGCGATTTTTCGGATGTATCCTATATTGGTTTCAGCAGATGTTCTTCTTAGTTTTTTTAGTTGGTTCCATTTAATGTTAACATTTTCCTGATTGATATTGTTTAACTGTTGTTCAACTTGATTTGCATAGTTAGTTATAATGAGGTAAATTTTCAATTTTTCCAAGTCTCATATTTTCTTCGGTCTTTTCATTTTAATTTTCTTGAATTTCAGATTTCTTTTTATCATGACAAGGTAGTGATTGCTGTCACAGTCCGTTCCTGGATAGCTACTTGATTTTTTTTGTGTATCGTTGTCTTACTGCAATGTAGTCATAGCAGCAGTCAATTTATGATCCAATCAATATTTTATCAAACAGCACAAACAATCCAGTATACGTATTGTTTTGTTCTGAACAAGAATTTTCATGCCCAGTTCCATTGAATTTATGTTTTTTTTGTTTAAATTCATCTCTTGTTTACAATTTAGTTTCGATTTAAAACAAACGAGTGTAACTCACACGTTCTGATTTTTTTTTCTATACTAGCTTAACCGCCACATAATTTCCTATTGATTATTTCTACTAAACTTTCTCAAAATAGTAAGTTTATTTGAACAAAATTCATCGATTGACCATACTTTAGGTAGATGCCACACCATACCATATGACAATATACATACCTACAGTGTGCAGTGTAATTTAAGTATACATAGTACTTGATTGAGTCAACGTAGGTACCCATAGTTTTTTCTTTAAGTTTTGCAAATAGATAATTTGTGGATTTGGCTATTTAATTTTGTGTGTTGTAGGTACTGGTATTTGTATACCTATATATATTTCATATTTTTACCCATTTTTAAAATTTAGCAAATAAACCATTTTCAAAATTTACTAATTAGTTATTAATGTACTTTTCCTATTTATGTATTATAATCCATTGGACTCAATGAAAATAAAACATTGTTATTTATTATATTTTTATCCCATTGTTTTTAAGGTAAGCAACTAAGCAATTTGTGAAATTAGCTATTTTGTGGCGTATGCACTACATTTTTCTATATTTCAATATTTTAAAATATACACATACATTCCCTAATCAAAATTATTTATACAAGTTCAACAATGACATATTCAGAGCCCCTTCTATAATAAATATGTTCCGCCGCCAATTTTATTTGATTTTATAATGTTCTGAACATTATAAAATTAAATAAAAGTGATATCATAAATTGTTTTCTAAAATTCATCCGATTACAAAGTGGAAATCGCGGATTCCAGACTACTGAATTAATAACATTATGAACTAAATTGTCAACAAAAAATTATTTTTCAGACCCATAGATTTTTTTAGCAATGAAATACAAACATACAGCATGTTAGAAAAGTTTTGGCGGTAAGCTGTTAAGGTTTATCTACCCTCCCCGAAGGTCTGCCTCATATACATAGCTCTCTCTATAGATCTGCCCTATAGCTGGCCAATCCCAAGGTCTGTGGAGAAGGAAACCTGCAGGGTAGGTTTAAAGAACAGCCATCTATGAAGAGACCTATGGGCAGACCTGCCAGGTAGATTTTTGGATTGTGAATAAACCTTAACTGCTTAATGTCAAAGAGTTTTCTAACATCCTGTACAATTGTCAAAATTTATGAAAGGTATTGTTAGCGAGCTAGACGTATTAAAAAAATCATTTTATTTCACCGATAGATAGGGCAAAGTGGGTCAATGGCCTTCAATATCTATGCTATTTGGGACGTCTCTATTTTATATTTGTATAAAATTCTGAATAATAAATATTGACTGTCTACCGTTTATTTAGGCAATTAAAAGAATAAGTATTTTAGGCCTTCTAAGTGAATAATACATAGGTCCCTAAAACATTCAATTTAACTAGACATAGTTCAACAATTTCATACATACTAATTATTATTTCTAAATTTAGCTATTTTTTACTGTTAGTAGTATGCATATTTTATATAGGAATTTTTAATATACAATGCATCCTGTTGTTTATTTATTAGTCTCTTCTGTATAGGATACAAAATCATTTACAAAACCAAATACAACCAATGATGGAATCACAACTTCCCCGAAACAAGCCGGTTTCCGAAAAGGACGATCCACAACTGACCAAATCATCCTACCAGCTGATATTAAAGACACTGTTGAAGACGGTCGAAAGAGTGGTGCCTTATTTATCGACCTTTCAGTAACATACGACACTATCTGGCACAAAGGGTTATCTCTCAAGCTTCTAAAAATCATACCTGACAAATACATCGTCCACTTTATGACAATTTTCATATCACAAAGAACCTTCACTTGATTTATATCTTGGAAACAATGGTTCCAAGAAAATTTTTTGAAGAATGGTGTCCCACAAGGATCAGTAGTAGCACCTCTCCTCCTCAATATTTATACTCATGACATCCAAAAATACATTTACGTTCATGATATTAAACACATGACGTTACAAAAATGTTCAAACTCTCGACGACACACTCACAAAAGATCTCACCCAAGTCAGTACCTACTTTACACAATGGAGACTCCAACTTTACGTCAACAAAACAGTGAGCACATGTTTCCATCTTAACCGACAAACAAACCATATGTTTAATGTCAAATTGCACAATGAAATTATCCCCTTTGATAAGGACATTGAGCTAGCTACAAGGAACATCTGTCCCAACTATCCAAAAAAGTCATTCGACGCCTTGCTGAGGGCACTAGTTTACGCTCCATCTGAATATTGCTCACCCACTTGGAATAATAGCGCCCATACCTAACAAGTTGATGAGAATCGTCACAGGTTGTACAAAATCTATGGCCACTAACCAACTCCCTCTCCTGACAGGCATCACACCTCCTCATTTACGTAGAGACAAACATTTTACAACTTTGTCACACAAAGCTCTACAAGATTTAAGCTATTTATTAAACGAAAAGGTTACCAAACAAACTCAAGACAAATATTCATCTCAAATCTCGTCTACCATTTAACACAAAGACAAAAAACATAATCAAAAATTGTCCGCTTAGAAACAACGTTGAATCAAAGGGCGATAGAATGGAAAGAAACGCCACCTTGTTCACTGATGCTTTACCTATCTACACCAACAAGAAAACCTCCTGGCCATCACCGTCATCGGTATTGCTGGACACAACCGAATCGACTAAGGACTGGCCATGGACGCTCCTAGAAGAATATGGTTCAAATGGGTCTCGCTACAGAACTTCATGTCCTTGCGGAGCACCAAAACTTTCCAGATGCCCCACTTTTAAACCACCTGACGGAGCGGACCTCATCCAACTGAACGGTGCAGCCATCAAGTGGTTACACAACCTACTTCTTAAATTAATTCCTTTTGCTGCTTTTACGTCATACACCAACAATAACATTGAAGGAACAAAGTAAAAATTAAGAGAAAATTACTTAGATCATTGAATCGTTATATGTACAAATAAAAGGGATAGAGATAGAAATGTTAAAAAAATACATACAAAATACCAATCAAGAAAATACTTATTAAAAAGCTATATTGAAGTACAATAGCATAAGAATCTCTTTACATCTATTATACATAATTATTTTTATGATCACATTTTTTTTATTCAGATTTTTTCATGTAAATATTACTGGGAAAATTTTCTTTATTATAAAATGTTAGTGTAGATTATAACAGATTTTATTTTTTAGGTATTTTTTTGTAGCTATAAAATGAAAATTGATTTCATCCTTAGAATTTTTATAGTGATTACAAATTAGCATATCCTTAAAAAATGTCGTGGCTGATAAACATATTCAGACACGTAAATATTTAACTGATGTAATTTAAATTTTCTGTAAATTTTTGTACAATGCGTTTAACTTTTGTAATTGTAAGAATGTGTTGTTCAAATTAATATATCGTTGAGAAATATATTGAGAAATATAATTTCAATTTTATTGGTAATCTATTATTATTTTGGTTTAAAATCGTTCTTTTTCTAATTTTCTAAATGTGAATTTAATTTAGTTAGTTTTAGTCGCTTGGATCATGGTGCAAGTGGGAAAGGTGGAAAGTGGAAGCAATATCTTCAATCTAAAGAAATGTGGTCTTTTGTCCTCCCCAATCACAAAATAATGCCACTCGGACCTTGCTTTGTATAATTTGCGTATAGTATAATGTAGGAAGCTCATATTGACACAAGTTTATAAATAAAATTCATAGTTGATGTCTTGTAGTTTGGAACATAACTATAGATATGATGTAAGTACATAATCTCGTATCAGGATATCTAATATAAAATCAACAAAATATTTAAATCGCAATAAAGTTTGTATCATGTCCATTTTGTATCTATAGCATTTAGCAAATTGTTTACAGCATGCCTAAAAGTTTGACGTGTTATTTTTAAACACTAGTTAGTAAAGTAATCCACATTTTAATTGTTAATCATCTACAGGAAATAAAATCATTGACAATGGATGCTGTCCATGGCGCTGGTACTTCCTACAAATATAATAAATATAAATAATATGTAGAATGAAATCTTTACTACAGCGGACATATAAAATTTAAAAAATAATAAATTAAAAATTAAACTCTTGAAAGCCTTCGACAGTACTAACACCCTAGAAATGTATATAATCTAACAAAATGGCTTCAACATAAAACAACAACTTTTCTAGATCAACTCAAAACTATGTAATTGAAAGTACTATTTAAAATGAAAACAAAAATAAATATGGTGATGTTTTTAAATCAGATTTATCCGTACACAACCGTCACTCTTCTCATAAATCTAGATATTATTCAAAATGTAAAAGGCTAAATAAGCACTAGTTGAAATAAAACGTACATCAAAATCAACTTTTGAGATGATGGAATCCTTATATTATACCAACTATGCTAATATAAGAAATGTAATGGCCACTGTTGATTGAACAACCAATATGACAAATAACACCAAAAATATCACAATTGTGGTTATAATTATATATTAGTGATATATATGGTGATTATTATTATATTGTGATTATTATAATAAAAGTTATTAAGAACAACTACATTACTGAAGTTTTTGCAAGTCTACCAGAGCTATAGTTTTACTAAATCTGTTGATTAAAATAGTTTTGTGATAATTGATAGTATTGTAAGTGATAGAATGTGGTGTAACAATCTGATAAGCGTTTCTAGTTCTCTTTTAAATTAGGCTATACTGTAATGTTAATTTTGTTAGCAAAAGAACATTTTTTTAAATTAATAAAAGCTAATATGTATTGGTACCATTAGATATATCTTGATTTACTGATTAATTTGATTCCTTAAATGGCTACATTTGTATAATTAGAAACTTCTTTATTCATGTTTTAAAGTTAATGATGATCACTGTCGAGAAAACAGTTTATGTTGGTGATTAATGATTCACTCTAAGAAAGAATATCCCTATCATTTATCATTAGATAGTCGATGGGTAATAATTATTTCTAATTATGAAATTAAAATTCATTTTTTAAATAATTTGAATTAAAGTTTTATTTTGGGCACTAGTTAATTTAATACTCTGAATGAATAGGTTTATACCTATAAATATACTTATACTCATTCATTTACAAAAATTAAAAATAATCAAATTCTTCTTCTTTTTTTTCATGGGTGTCCAGGGGATGGTGTAAATTAACTAAAAATGCGGATAATAAAAAATAAAATGTTTCGGTAGTCACACTTTCTTTAATAAATAACGAACTTTTTGTTTTGGCGGCTACCACATTTTTACAGAAGAACGTTCAAAATTGTTTAATTAACGCTTTAAATTTTTTTTAAAACGTTGTTTAAACATTTTTATACGAAATAATCAGAATGTTTAAATTTGATTCCATGTAAATGTCAAAAAATGAAAAGATTATTTATTTTTCTATGCGGAAATAAATTCATTTGTTTTGAATACGAAATGAAACATTTTATTTTGCCCGAACCTGAGATTTAGAACCTGAAATAACGTTTAACATTTCAAGCGTTCTTCCCTGTTATAAACATTACTTCCAATTTTAAACGTAACAGCGATTGTTATTCCGTACAGTCCATACTGCTATGTAATTGAACGTTTAACCGGTGTCAAATACGTTTAACACGGGAAATAACGTTTGAAATGTTAAACGTCAAAATTGTGAGGGGTGAGGTTTATAAGTCGGTGATGAGACCGGCGGTGCTGTGTGAAATGGGGGCTGTGGCTGCTGCAAAAGGGCTGGAAGAAGGGATGCAGGTGTCGAAGACTGAGATGTTGGGGTGGTCTTTGGGACTGGCGAGGCCT
>JAUYWI010110060.1:0-10973 GCA_034780595.1 Parotoplana pacifica
TTCTCTAACTGGGAATTTAACAAATAGTTCTGGAAAAACCGGGAATTTCATCACAAAAATTCCGCGGACACCCTGTTTATAGGACCAACTATGTGCAATACAATTTTGAAAGGATATTCTAAGAATATTATTGATTTTACAAGTGTAAACTGCTAAAATTGATTAAAAGAATTTTTTGAATATTATTGGACATTGTTAGACTATCTTCTAAGTATTTATTGATGCTTTTTATGCTCTAGATTAAATGACAACAGAGATCACGAAAATGTTACTGAAGACGGATGGCTTCCTCCTCGAACTGTTATTATCGATCGTGAGCCTGGAAGAAGTTTAGGTTTGAGTATAGCTGGTAAGGGTGATCTTTTATTCTTGAATTTGATACTACTAATCATATTAAAATGTAAAATATTTATAAATTTTTTTTTTAGAAATTTAAATGATATGTATCAATGTGTTTAAAAAATATTATTTAGAAAAAATGTCTGTTACGTATTTCTACTGTCCCAATCTTTAGAGTCCATCAAAGAATTTAAAGGTAAAGAATGGTCGTTTATTAAACAAAATTTGATTACTGAACATTACATAAAGATTAAGTTTAAGGACAACTAGTAAAATACATAATCAAGTAGCTACCTAGAAGTCACAGACAATCGACCGACTTTTATGAAACTGTAAAATTGGTTAACATCGTCATTAAAATAGACGATAAACATAAGTAGTTTTTTTAGACAATTTTAGAAATACGTTTATTTTAGATACTTGAATAAAGTTAATGAAATATGAACATTCTCTACTATCTAAAATAAAAACAGTAACAAATAAGAACCTATTTTATCGATCTTGTGTCAAACAAACACACAGGATTTCTATGCATAGATACGAATGTGTTTTACATTTTTATGAAGCTGAGTGACGTCTCCATATCCCTTACTGTTCATTGTGTTTCGTGCATAATGTTTGATATTGGTGCCTAAACCTTTGACCTATAGTAGTATGTTGATTAGAACAATGTGGTTCATTTATATACAAATTAGTTATATTACACAAATCAAATAAAGACGTGCTATGACATACATTATTTCAGGTAGGTAGATATAGTAAATGAAAATTATGTATTTTATTAAGTTGTCTTTCGATTTATAAAAGTTACTAATGACATTTGACAAATGATAAGATATATCTTTATATTAATGTTAGGTTCTTTGATTGAATCTGTCGAGCTAAAATATAGCATAACATATACATATCTACTAATATTTAAACTGAAATTGATTGCATGTACTGTTGGGAGCAGCATAGCATATGGATTCACAGACAAGAGAAAGGTACTTTTCAGAAAATTAGCTTTGGACATTTATCTGAAAAACAAAACAAACATATAAAATATTAAATTATAATGTACCTTTCTTTCAGAGTATGTTTTCCAGTCCACTTTAATTTTGGAACACTGATTTATTCAGAAAGGTGATCTTATTTTGTCAGCATCGTATAGGTGTAACGTTTACACCTTTCCCATTCATTGTGTTTGAGGTTCATCACCATGGAGTTCAAATGAATAATATGTACGAGATGTACATCATTTTTCATAGTTTATTTATTACATTATCACCCTGGGAGCTACAAAAGATAATTATGAAACTGAAAATGTGTTGTTTTGGTTACTGATATAAAAATACTACCTATGCACTAGCCTTCGTAGATTAAAAGTAAAATATCCATCTTCCTTGGATAAAGTATGCTAATTGAATTCTTTTTTCTTTGTGTTCCAAAATTGTTCTATAAAATTTAAATAAATACAATTATGTCTTCCTATATTAAGTAAAATAATATATTGATTTATTTTTTTCAAACACTAGAATTTCTCAAATCAGTTTTAGTGCTTAGATTTTGCCAGAGATATGTCGATTTAAGGCTAGATTTCTCTCCTTACATTATCATAATGTCATTGTTTTGTTTTAATAAGAACAGTATCCACAGGGTTTGAATTCATTTTAAACTAAAATGCATTGCACGCTTGCCTACTACAATTTACAAATGCACATACTATTCTATGTTCTGGTGTGGTTAACTAATAACTGATTTTGTTTAGATGATGAAGATTAATTTTGGATTTTAAATTGTATCTTATATTCTCCACCCATACCATTTTGTTATTTTAGGATGTAAATTAACAGGACAAGATGACCAGTCACCAACTCAACAGATAAGCGATATATTTATCAAACACATCACTGAAGACTCTCCAGCAGATCGGTGTGGACAATTGCGTATTGGAGACAGGATCTTAAAGGTCAGCCTTTTGAATATCATTTCATTTTTTGTTTAATACAGTAGATAAGTAATACAACATTTTTTATCTTAGAAAACATTTTTGAAAAGTTTTTATTACGCAGAGGGTTCAAGTATTCACTATCTGTATTCGGTAATTTTGATCCAGTTGAGCTTGGATACCTAGTACTATTTTCAGTTAAATGTTTAGGTGAATGGTGTGAATCTTCGACAGAAAACCCACGACCATGCGGTGGACGTCATACGCAGTGCTGATACTCCGGTTCATTTTCTCGTGCAGAGCCTTATTCAGACTTTTGAGGTACGTGTTATCATTGACTGGTGTCACATTTAAGTGCACCAATATCGATGTTTGCGTGCTGATTAGGTAGGCTGAGGTTGAAAGTAAACAAAAGTTTTACTATCAATTGTTCATAGTTGTTTGACATTATAGGTTTATTATTTATTAAATAGTACACTATCTATGGTTACCACAAAATATTTAAATCAATAATGATGTTGTGTTTATACCAAATTAATGATTATGGGATTAGTAATGCTTACTAACGAGAATAATCTTGTAATATATTGATATGGTTTAATTATAAGATATCTTTGACTTTAGCTATCGGTATATTAAATGATAAAATACCAAATGACTGAATTATCTTTTTGTAATCTTGTTAGTATGTGCATGAAAGAAATTTACAAAAAATACAATAGACGTGCCTAACTGTTATTTCAGATGTCAGATTTACTAGACGGTCAGGAAGGATTCGATAAAAAGGAAACATTAGAAATTCAATCATCATTGGTAAGAAATTTACTGGATATCTCAACTAAGAAAACTCACTTACTAAACTTAGTCCGAGAGCCCGGTAGGGTTTAGTCAAATTTTTGAGTGGTATGGGTTCGTTTGGTAGCCACTGTTAATTCATACTATAAATGCAACTAAAAATAATTTTGCGTCACTCAATATATAAAAGCACTTTAGTTTCCATTTGATGAAAAATGGTGATAGAAAAATTTGCTTCATTTTATTTCAATGTTCAAAACTCTGAAAGCTTTATTTATGTAGATCAGATCACAAAAACATATGGGTATCATAAAAACTTGTAAAATGTTATTTTGATTATCAAAATACAGGTGTCCCAAAATATATTCACAGTAGGGAAATGTGAAGAATGCAAATATAATATGATGTATTATAATCAATTTCATACGGTATATGATAAATATCTATTCGTATTGACAATCAGTTTGTTCAATACATTTAGTGCAGCGATTCCTCAACAATGACCTTAGAACTTATCGAATAGTATCAGCGCTGATCTTTGCAATCTCTGTGGTTATGTTTACCTTGAGTGTTTCAATCATATGCTGTTGTATACACAAGATTTGAGATAACCCCATTGGAAATAGTCAAATGGAGACAAATCTGGTGATCTGGCACCTCGACGGCCGCCTATCCATTGATTACCAAACACATCTTCAAGGAATTGTCGAACATTCAGACCAAAGTGCTGCGGAGCACCATCCTACTGAAACCACAGCCGCCTTCGTAAAGCAAGAGGAAGATCATCAAGAATCGGTGTCAGATAGTCTTGAAGCATGGCTAAATAAGTGCCTTTGCTGACATGTTCATTGAAGAAAAGGGACCAATCACATGATCCTCACAAATGGCTGCTCATACCATTATGTGATTGGCCCCTTTTTCTTCAATGAACATGTCAGCAAAGACACTAACAGATGGTGGTCAATTCGAATAGTTTCTCTAACTTGAACAACTGATTGTCAATTCGAACAGTAATTTGGTATTGTTATTTATCATATACCGTATGAAATTGATTATAATACATATTATATTTGCATTCATCACTTTTCCCTATTGTCCGTATATTCTGGGACACGCTGTACAGTGAAACGTTCCCTGACAAATATCAGTTCCCCATCATGATGAATCATTCGAAAGCAAAAAATTATTGAAGAAAAGTTGATGAGTCAGTTTTCAGATTATTTTTTAAAAAAACTTTAATTTTTAGAATGAAGTCGAGCAGCCAAGTCCCCTATATCCTGTGGATAGTCCAGATAGTCGGTTAGAAGATGTGAATGACGAACCAGAGGCTGGAAATGATAAGATTGATAGTTCAACGGAGGAAGAGGAAATTGATTTAGAAGTACCAGATGATTATGGTTATACTGAAAGTAAGTTTCAACCATTAGGCATAAAGTTTGTTGGTCGATATTATACTGCACACATGTGAATAATGCGCAGTTATTGTACTGCACACTTTAAAATTTGAAAATGAAACTGTAAACAAATAATGTAATAAAACTAACAAGTCCTAATGTTTTAAATCATGCAATATAATTTCAGAAAGCTGTTTCAATAAATTATATCACAAAACTATTAATTTTGTAAGGTTGCATTATTTAAGCGGAACTCACACTTCAACGCTAGGTTTTCACAAATACAATTCTTAAAAATTTGATTTTCAATAATATATCGTCCAAAGGCTAAAATGGATTGATATTTTGGATTGCGAAGGTAAAAAAAACAACAGAATATCGGTATACTTTTATTTTACTGCTGTATGCCTTCGTCAGTTTGATCCTTTTTACTAAATATATAATTTTAGAAATTCTTGAGAAACGTTACAACCAACTACCTGGAAACATTATTCGAATTACAATCAATCGAAATACGAAAGGTGGTCTAGGTTTGCAGCTGGCTGGCAATAAGGACCCACACAAAATGAACGTCTTCGTCCGTGATATAACACCAGATAGTCCAGTGCAGAAAGATGGCCGCGTCAGGCCTGGCGATGAATTGCTTGAGGTAAGAAACGAACCGTTCAATTTTAGTGATACTTAATGCATTGGTTGTTAAACTAATTATTTTATTACTTTATCAACATTGTCCGAGAACATTTTAGTCATAAGCTTGAGTATCAATGATTGATTCAGCAGGCGTAATACTTTGGTAGATGGTAATAGTCGCGAGCAGTCAGTAGCCGATTGGTGAACTACGAATCGGGAGGTATCTGATTCAAGACCCAGTTGTGGCTCACTTTCAAGTTACTTGGTTGACAGGCTTCCAAAAGTACTTCAACCCGCCAATTAAGTGGATCTAGGTGTGGGATCAAGTTTTAGCTCAAAGGACTCTGGGGGCAGTATTTAAGCACAAAGACCCCACCCCATATTTCACCAATAAGCGTTCAATGTGATATACTGGTTTATATGACCTCAATGTGGGCCGGCTTCTTTCGTGGCACAGAGTGAAGGGTAGTTTCCTTATTGATCAACATTTTTATGTTCCTCAGAAATAGTTAATATTTAAACAATAGAACCAAAAACAAAAGTGTGATTTGGTTTGGGGGTCAAATTTGGCTCCATTCATCTATGTACTATTTTTCTTCACAATTTTGTTTCTTGTATTTTATTTGAATGCTTACCTACCTAAATGTCTAAGAATACAAAAAGTAGACCTGAAATCGTAACGAACTTTAAAAAAAATTTACATTATTCTGTCAGTATGTCGCATTTGCTACAATAAGAATGCAATCTGAACATGACATTAATTGACATAACTCTCTACGTCACAACAACTACAAAGTACTAACATATCACCACCTGATAACGTTAAAGTGACTTTGCAAATCTTTACTACGCCATGAACTTCTGTGGAGCAGAATCCAATTTTAGTATTAGTTAGTCCTTGGTAGGAGTACTGCATTTGATGTTGGATAGAAAAATGTTTATCGATTTTTCCTCTTCTAAAATCCATAACGAATCAGAATTGTTCAAATTTGAGATTTAGGCCTATTTGTTCTATGTTCTGTGATAGTCAGGCAGATGAAGGCTTGTCTATACTGGTATTAAATTCTACATTACAATCAGCGGTTTTCGAATCAATTCGGGCAATAAAATTTTTGAATCAATGGCCATCTGTGTTCAATTTATTGTACATAGACATATAGATACATAGATATTTATATGTCCTGTGTAATGATAAACATTGATTATGAATCGTGTGCATCATGAAACAACCGACTGCTGAAATGCTAATCACTGAAACTAAACATTTTGTCGGAGTTTTTTTTTCAATGCATTCCTTTAATGCCTGTTCTACTGAGTAACAAAGGTTTGATACTTCATAAATTCAGCGGTATGATTCTGTAGCCTACAGCCTAGCAAATATCATGATAAAAATCTTAGGTCTGAAACTAATAATAGAGATACATATAGGTTTTCGCGTTCTTGTTTCTGAACTTTAGATCAATGGTGAAACTTTGGTTGGACGAAGTCATTCTAACTCAGCTCCGATTATTAACAGATGTCAACAAACCAGTTTACCAATCACATTGGTTATCCATCGTCATTCTGAAAATCAGAACGCAATGGCTGGATCTGGAGCTCGAAAATCGGTAGGTGCCTAATTTTCTGGTTACTAGTATGACTATTCTGTTGCAATTATTTGTACAACCACTGCTCTCTGTTTTAGATAAAACGTCCTGAAAACTCAGACACACGAAGATTATCTTCGACGAATTTTTCAGACTATGGCGAAGTTTTTCATTTGACTTTGGCCAGGGTAAGTAGACCAACTGATAATAGTTCAAATAGCATATTTCCTCGTGTTGATTCCTTTTGACGGTCGATCTAACAACTCAGTTCACCACAGAGACATTTAGGGTATGCGAGTAAACTTTGTACCCCAAGTGTTTATTTGTTTTAATATGCGTAGAATATTTAGAGAAAAAAACGTATGTGGTGCTAAAAGTACATAATAGCATGCACATTATGATTTAGTTGCATTAATTAATTTAGAATACATAATTCTTATGGGTCTATAATTGTTAGTTAGGTAAAACTTAGTCAAAATTTAGTTACAAGAATGATAGAAGCACTAAACTTTGTAACCAACTTACCCTTTTTCTAACTAAGCCATGTATTTATGTAGTGCTTTGTTGAAATTAGTTGCATTATATGCTTTAACCCTAACAGAATTAGAAGCTGAACCGACCAACATAGCAATTATACAAGTATACTACATGCCAACATCAAACCACAACAACGACGAAAGTGAAAAGGTATATGAAGAAAATTAAAGAACTTATTCAATAAACAAAGGGAAACGATAATCTTGTACTAATTGGAGATTGGAATGCAATTGTTGGAGAAGGAAACGACGATAAAGAAGTAGGAAACTTTGGATTGGGAACAAGAGTATAGCACTATGTGAAGCGGAAACCTGAACATTGCAAGAAAAAGACAAGAAGAAAATTGAAGCTCTAGAAATGTGGATTTGGAGAAGAATGCAACAGATAACATGGAAAGACATGAAAATAAATCAAGAAGTGCTCCAACAAATCTAAGAAAACGCAACATGTTAGAAACAATAATCAGAAGAAAGAAGAATTGGATTGGACATATAATACGTGGAGAAGGAATGATTTCTAGGGAAACGTGGAAAAGGAAAATCAAAAAAAGGGATGTTAGAAGAATTCAAACCAAACACTTATAGAGAATTGAAGGACCGGACAGCAAACCGAGAAGGATGGAGAAAGTGGATGCCACAGAATTGAACCTGCCTAACTGTAGAATAGATAGATAGAAGTAGTTAGTTAGAAAAAAAGGTAATTTAGTTACAAGAATGATAAAAGCATCAAACTTTGTCAAAAATAGGTGACCTTATAGGCTTCATAATTTGCACAGCTCCATCCTTTTTTTGCCTTTGGATCTAGTTGCGTTGGCCATAGATACGAGAATAACGAAAAATCAGAAAAAAGTACATTTTTGTTAAAATAATTCAATATATCGAATTTCATTGGGAGAAGTTGAATCATAATTAATAATTCAAGTCTTCTAATTCCTATTTTCAAGTGGACTGCTTATAAATACATAGATCTAAAGATTATTTTTGTCAAAAAATATTATTTATGCTTTAATTTATCTGTAGCACTTTGAAACTAAATAAAAATATTACCGAATAAATGTTATTTGTTTTTTTATAAAAATAATACGGTTTTTTATTTATTTTTCTGTTTTGTGACTACGTTTTTGGACTTTCGATTTAACTCTAGTTCAGGTTGAGTTAAATACAAGAAAGGTGTTTATTTTTCTCATTAATATACTAAGGAGAAAAATAAAGACATTTTCTGTAATTAACTCACCATGAACTATGTACAAAGTGTTAACACCAACTGTGACTTCGCTCATTGTGCTAGTGCCTAAAGTAAAAAATCTAAATTCAACATTTCAGAGTGAAAACGGCCTTGGCTTCTTTATTATGGATGGCAGCAACTACGATGAGTCTGGTATCTATATTAAGCAGATAACACCTGATGGTGAAGCTGACAGGGTAGGTTGCTTCTGATGTACCTCAGATCTTATGTAAATTGTTTTGTGAAATGAGAAATAGCTTTAAAAGTCAAAATTAACTAAAAAAAATATTTTGATTAAATCAATCTTTGGGTACTTAAAATTCGTAGCTATTATAGCTAATTAAAATATGCATTTATTACAATATCTGCTAATTAAAAAAATTTTAATGAAAAAGTTAAAATGTTCTTTAACAATTTTTGCAAGTTTAACTGAACTAAATTTTGTTTACGTATTCTGTGTGTGTGTGTGTGTGTCAGTGTTGAATTTCAGTTTGCATTCTACTAGTTTACTGAAGAACTCATATAGTTTTTAGTTTACAAGAACGGATTCAATTCCAATTTCTTTACAGTGTGAATAGAATCGATAAACATTGTGGCTTCATTTATTTGAACTAACCTTCACATAAGAAATTCAATTATAAGAACTAATAATTATTTTAGAGATATTACTGTCTTTTATTTCTAAAATTCAATTAGTTTAGGACTTGGTTAATAGATGCCTTGTCCTTTACTACGATATGTGTTCTAATCATGACTAAAGAAAGTAAATTCAAACTGTTTTTATTTCTTTTGGTTTTATTTGAAATTATGCAACTTTTTAGGAGGGAACGCTTCGTCGCGATGACCGATTGCTGTCAGTAAATAAAACCAACGTTACTCAGCAATCCTACGACGATGTTCTTGATCTTTTACGAAAGCCAGTTGACAATGTGCAGTTAATAGTCGCCCGTCCACGCAGAACCACCTCTGATTACGCCTCAATTCGACGCGCTAGTAGTACAGCACCTGCTCCAGCTGAAAGCAATTCACTAGACCGACCGACCAGACCTGTCTCCGAGTTGCCTCCTGTTCCTTCTAAATCCACCGCGAACGGTTCTTTCACTCCTAGCGCTTCTCGTGGCTCCGTACCAAAATTGGCCTTAGAACCCGAGCCGAGTCCTAAGTTAGAACGCCATGAGTTAGAACGCCATGAGTTAGAACCTGGAAAAGAGACTGAAATTGAGATCTTTAAAGAAAAAAGTTTGGGATTGTCTATCGTTGGTGGCACTGATACTAAGTTGGTAAGATTTGACTATCTGTGACATTCGAATTTATATTTATGATATATTAACAAATACATTTTAAAAAGTATTTGTTATTTTTAGTAATTTTGTTAAAATAGTTTATGATATATTACATAGCAATATTTTTTCTGTTTTTTTAACAGGGTACTGTAATTATCTATGAAGTTTATGACAATGGCGCGGCTGCTCAAGATGGTCGCTTGCAAGCTGGTGATCGTATTCTGGCTGTTGATGACCATGATTTAAGGGCTGCAGATCACGACACGGCTATCAAAGTGCTACGCTCCACTGGAAGTCGGATCTATCTCAAGGTCTATCGAGATATTCCCGAGGAGGAGGATTTTATTCAGCTTATTCGGGTCGATCTGATAAAGAAAGCTAAACGTGGACTTGGCATCTCAATAGTATCCAAAGGAGAAGGAGTTTCCATATCAGATTTGGTACGAATTGATCATCTAAATTCTGTCTTTTTAAATAACACTATTCATTTATTTCAGCTTAATTCATTTCCTTTATTATTAATTAGCTCAAAGGTGGAACGGCAGAGAGTGATGGGCGACTAAAAGTTGGCGATGTCATCTTTGAAATTAATGGCCAAGATGTTCGCGACGCTACCCAAGATCAGGTTGCAACGGTTCTAAAAGTAATTAATACTGTCGTTTTTAATTATTTTTTATGTTTTTTTCATAGATGCTTAATTGAAAATGATCGATTTTTTATATTTTTATCAAATCGTATTCAAGCCATTAAAAAAGCAATTTGCAAATGTCGTAGGAATTATACAATTAACTAAAGGTTACATTTTCCCAATGTGGCAAAATTGTTTTTTTCGAAGAATGACATTAACTTGGCGATATTTTTACACGCCGTTATAGAATAATCCGCAAAGCTCTATAAATGCTGCATATTTAAATATCCACGCCAGGGTTAAAACCCGTTTTATTTCACTTTCAGAGAATTACGGGTAAGGTATCCTTGCTAATAGGGAGACCTAAAGCAGAACCAAGTTCTAGAAAAAGTTCACAGTCCGATTCCAGTGACAACAAAGATTCCAGAAAAAGTGAGTTTGCCTCTCTCCTGTGTTGACCGTAATCAAAGATAACATTTTAAAGTATATAGTATTTTAAATAGATTTTTTTCACAGAAATATTAGATACATTATCAAACAATAGTGAAACTTAGAGAAACGTAATTTAATGAGAAAAATAAACAAGAAGAAAGTATTTAAAAGGCCATGTTTATTCATAAAATTGCG
>JAUYWI010110071.1:0-10973 GCA_034780595.1 Parotoplana pacifica
AAGAAATAAATGTTTGATTTTGGATCTTCTTCAACGTGTTTTATTATCATAAAATTAGAACTTATTAGACACGCTTATGTATTACTATAATTTATGCTGTGCAATGCTCATTAAGTGAAAAATAAATAATGGAGATTCAAACAGCATCCCTGGTAGGTATATATCAATAGTGTAAATGTAGGAAGGGTGAAAATGTCTTATATTTAACAAGTATTGTATGTGACGGGCTTCAAAATTGTACTTAATGTTTAGATCCTTTAATAATAAGCAGTAACTGTTTAAGAGTCAATAATACATTGGCAGACATCTTATAATTCAAACCAGATATTTAACACAAAATATATTTTGTTCAATGTAAAAAATGTTTTGTTTAACGGACAACTATCCGATTTTTTACGGATTTTTTACATTGTATAGATATATAAAAAGCCGTAAAAACGGACAGTTGTCCGTGAAACAAAATGCCGGTCTACTGTCGGTTTTTTACGGATTTTTTTTACAGTGCACGTAAAGTTATGTAAAATACATCTACGCACTTCTCTTGCTCTTGTTAAAACTTTTCCATTTGAAATGTGGTCTACCCTATAGATCCAAAGTGTTGTCCCGAGGAACCACACTTCTGCAGCTTCAAGCAGGCTGTCCATTTGCGATGATGTTGTCCAGCAGTCGCTACCATTGCTTAAAATCGAGTAAACACAGCAGTGAAGAAATATATTTTTCTTGTACCTATCGACATCTGCCTATCTCTCAAAACCTTCTCCAACTTCTGAAATGCCGATCCTTCTCTTGATCTCGGAGTGCATTTGCCATCCTCGGTGATCAGACTACCTCGGGAATTAAAATACGTTACTTGCTAGATGTTAACTTCGCCAATTCTCAGTTGACAAGTTTGGCCTGGTTGCTTGCTTATAATTGGTGGTTTGTACACTCTGGGGTTTATAAACCGTTACTCATTTTCTGTCACAAGAATGTTTTTAGTCTGTATTTAATCGATATGTTTTATAATCCAAGAAATCCCAAAATGGGCTAATAACAATATAATATGCATTGTATTTCAAAACGTTGTTCCAACTTGACCATAATAGAAGGCGATTATTTGCTTTAGTAAAAAAATATATTTTGTTTATCAAATAAAGACCTATTGGTTGAATACAGTAAATACAAATTATCAAAGAAAAACTAAAGCTAAAGTTTTAAATGTTCCCAACAAAACTTATATCTTGGGCTGATGGAGGACAACTTGTCATTTACTGACATCCAGCGTTAGCAGGCCAGTCGCAGGTGCCGGCCCCCTTATTGAAATGAAGACCGTTAGGACAGCTCTTCTTGTAGGCCCTCCCGCCAGCACAGTGAACATAGGAGCCACAGTCGGAGGGGTCGGGGAACAGACCGTCGCTACTGCAATCAACTATAAAAAGACAACAAGACTGTCAAATAAATGATCATCGTTGCAATTAAAACAACGAATGGCTAACCTAGAATGGGTCACAGATGTCAACTATACCAACTATACTTTTCAGAGGCTAGATGGAACAATAAGCGATTTACGCAAAAGATGGATAGGCAGAATTTGTTATCGCTGCTTTGTAATTACTTTGCTTGTGTTTGGCAAAATTCAGTGGTTTTGTATTAATACAGCGACGATTAAATACTTTTTAATTATTGACCAAATATTAAACAGTCAAGGGTAAATTAAAACTTCAATATACAAATAATATTCTGTAGGCATTCATTAGTGAACTCTATAACGTCTTTGGTGTGAGGGAAGGAGGCACTTTGTGTTCTAGATGGCCAACATTTCTCGATAGAGGTGGATTTACAAAAAATAGCCAAAGCATAATGAAAATTACTCAAATATTTGAGGGAAAATAGTTCTAATTATTTAATAAATGGCGTCTAATGGAGTTTATGGATGAAATAAATACTAATTATTTTCACCATTTGGAACCTCAATCTAAAAATAAAAAGTTAATATTATTTCGCTCTTTTTTTCTATTTGGTAGCCCAGGTGTTCAAAATATTGTTATTATTTATTTATTTAAAATCACTAAATCTAATTAAAGAACGCTTTAAAATATACATGATTTTCTAATTTTTATTGAGGCTCCCAATGGTAACGTCTTTTATTTTTTGCCAATCAGAAAACCGAAACTAAATTGTAAACAAGTAATCCGTCTAGTCGAACTATATAGAACGTTTTTGGGTCCAACTAACTAGTACTGTGTCGTAGTCAAGTTTTTGTATGAATTGTTCTTCTTTTAGACGGTGACCTTGACTCCTGTTCACTTAAGAAAGGCTAAGTTGATGTTCTTCTACACACGTTATCCAAGCTCCTCGCTCATCAAAGCCTTCTTTCATGATGTCAAGTTCAACAAGAACAACACTGCTCAACTCGTCAAATGGTTCTCCAATTTCCGGTGAGTTTTGACCCATTGAATTTGTCTTTTGATTTTCAATTTAGAGAAACGTAAGTTTTGAGACAGAGAAACCATTGAGTAGGAGACAGAGAGAAACTATAGAGTAAGAGACAGAGAAACATTGAGTAGGATACATTAGAGAAACAATTGAGTAGGAGACAGAGAGAAACAATTGAGTAGGAGACATTAGAGAAACAATTAAGTATAAGAAGACATAAAGAAACCATAGAGTAAGAAACATAGAGAAATTATAGAGTAGTATACATAGAGAAACAATTGAGTGAGAGACATTGAGAAATTATAGAGTAGGAGACATAGATAAATAACTAGTATAGGAAAGAACATGAAGACTTATGTTTGAAATAAAATATTAGGCAAATTTTTAAAACATGGAATAAAACATCTTAGAAAAATATCTTCTCCTAATGCATTATAATATTTGTAAAATGCGTTATTATTTCTCTTCTATGTAAAAATAGTTTGCTTTTTCTAAATTTTAAGTAGAAATATTACTTTAAGAGAATAAAGAGGTGGCTATATCTGTACATAAGGTAACAATAGAAAAACAAAATAATTTGAATGTTTGCTAAAAAATGCTTTTAAAACGAGGCAAAGAGCCTTCGCGTCCCCAAAGGATTGTTTCCTTCATCTTCAGAAAAGACTTAGAAGGTTTTGAGCTGACAAGTTTTGCTTTTACATTTGCACAGACTAAGAGGGCAGATTAGAGGAGTTTTCTTCTTAGGATTCTAGCAATACCCAATATATAGGTACCTAGATCGGTTGTATGCCGGCAATAATACTGCAGCTGTTTCGATGAAGAAAATGGACAACGAATAAAACAAATATGCTGTATTGTAATCCCCCCACCCAAAGCAGACGAGGCAAAATACATAATATTCAAATTTGGAGAATCAATGCCAGTCATATCTGTACTTACGAAGTGTCGTATATGGTTGTGCAGTTACCTAACACTTTGGAACGTGGACATTGAGGAGGAATTACCTGACAAATTAAATCTACGTATTTTTAACATTAATTTGACAATTGGCCGACAAACAATATCGACATTTTTTGTTGCTGAAAAGTATTCGGTATCCTAAATACAATCAATATACAGCGATTTGTAAGATTTTGATAAATTATAATACTAATAAGTACACAATGGTGAATGAAGTCTCTTTTTAAGTTGAATAATAATTAAATCTTTGGGGATTTCAGAGGTACATATATAAGTAGCTAAGTAAAATATCTTCGACAAATGTTTGCCACAATCGACGCCGTCATTTTCTTATTAGCCATCGAGGATTCACTCACTGCATCATAAACGGGAAATCGTTAAGCGCTCCCCCTCGTATCTATAGAAAAAAATGGTCCATTATGCTTTGCCAATTTCTTAGTTAATTGTCTTTCTTTTCTTATCATGTCGATTCCATGAGCATTTTTATGGTTGTCTGAGTATGTATGCTCAACAACCATCTGTGATGTTACTTACCTAACAGAGCAATTAAAGACGTATCAAAGATTTTTTTATATGCCTATTTGTTGACGTATAAATACCATCATAGGGTGGCAATTAAAACTACTTATCTATTATCAATAATTCCTTATGTTGGATGTTTCTTAATATGAATACATACTGTCATATCAAAAGTAGTTATAATCATTTCAAAAGTATTAGCGTATGTCTGATTATGATGCATTTCGACTGGGTTGTTTGCTTAAAAGTTGATACATATTCAAATAAATTTAAAAACCGCGTTAGAAAGTGTCCAATCTAATAAGAATAAGTTTCGGTGTCTCATATATAGTCTCTCCGTTGAAGTACTTTTACATCACAGCTATAGACATTTCAGGAGAGCAGTTGCCCTTTCCAGAACATTCTGGAAATTCAATTTGCAACTAATTCCATTTAAAAAACACTACTTTAAGTAGTACATTTTAAATTTTAAAAAGTGCCACCATCCTATGCACTCATACGTACATCTACACCTCCATTTTACTTGATATAAGAAAAGTAAACATTAGTTTTCTTACTTATTAGTCCTAATGTAATTATACAATGTAAATATTCTATCCCAACTCTTTTTAATTTTATTGGAAACAATAGCTAGGTATACCATCAAATCAAATGCCTACCTAAACACATAGAACAAAAAGCTTTTTAGAAATATATAATTATCAATCTTTGAGAAAACTCAACCGGCATTCATCCAATACTCTCTTTAAAACAACAAAAACACACAAAAAACAATGGGAACAGAATTGAATTGTTTAGTAATCAGGCTATAAATAATATAGATAATACCTAATAATTGTTAGTATGAATTTATGAATCAATCAAATCAATTAAATTTGCTCCGACTAAGTGCGACAATAGAGCAACCGCTAATGCGTTTGCGGAATATACAACTCCACGTTTCCGCCATTATACTTTATGTGATGTCCTTCTACATAATAAGGCCCGCCACGGGTCTCTCTCTCTCTCTCTCAAATAGAATCATCATTTGCTTGTCTTTGCAGCAGTGAAGAAAGAAACAATTATTTGGGTTAATTTGACAAATTCCCATAAAAAGAGAATCATCCTAATTCCACACACACTAAATCACCAATTTCAATTAATTTATGAAATCTCATACCTTAACTCCACCACAACACTGGCAGCACGATATGAATTATTAACAACCTGAGCTGCTTGGCTTGCAAACAAGGTCCGTTCTGAAACCACTTAGTTTGCCAAGGTGTTGAATGGTGCTTATATTGGAGCAAGTTGCTAATTAATCTGCCCTTTGTCAACCATCTTACCTGTTTGTTTTTTGTTTTTTTGCGTGACTCCTCCGCTTATTAAAATGCCTATTGTTTTTATCCTAAGTTGCAGGCAGTAACAACATAAATTTCAGTTACCCCGTGTCAAAAGTCTCAATTAGATAATGACAAATAATCCAGCATTAGCAATTCTTTATTTGGTCTTCTTTTCGCGGGTCTCTTTTCCGTGTTGTGTATTATGTGTCAGTTTCAATTAGGATCAGAACGCTTTGTAGAAATTGAATTGGGACAGGGATAGGGGGTGGGAAATAAGTACCTATTTGTGGAGAAACGCTTCTTTCCTCAATTAATAAGTGCCCCTATACCTTACCTACTTTTGATAGTTTTTGAGCAAATAGTAAAGACAACGTAATAAGTTCCATTATTTGACTAAAACTCTCAGATTCAATCATCAGACACCCCAGCATTACATTACTTGTGCTAACTGAAAAATAAAGAATGTTTTTCGCATCACTTTATAGTATTTATCTATTTGTATTAGCGCCTAATATTGTGACATCTGAATACAAGATAAAAGCTTTTTGTCAGGTATTATTAGCCAAATAATAAGATAGTCACACATTTCTACGCTTAGTTTTCAGTAAATCGCGCTCAGTATTAATTTTATTTTATTCCATTGACTGCAATAAATTTGTTTTGTTTCTTTTGCCCACACCTGTAAATTTGAACTTTTTGTAAAATTATTATTATACATTTACATAAATTGATATTACATGCAAATACATAGAGATCTTACTCTTAGCAACTCTATCATTTTCTTAGCAGATACATAGAGATCTTTCTCTTAGCAACTCTATCATTTTCTTAGCAAATACATAGAAATCTTCTCTTAGCAACTCTATCATTTTCTTAGAAAATACATAGAGATCTTTCTCTTAGCAACTCTATCATTTTCTTTTGCAAATGCAAAAAATAGAAGTGGTGTGCGAGAAAACAGCCAACTAAGAGAGAATTTTAATTGTTTGTGCGGAAATCATCAAATCATCGCCGAAGTAAAATGTTTGTGCTTTCTCGATACAAATGACTGAGAATGGCCAAACTTTGTGTTAAATTTATCAAAACCGCGTTGATATCTAAACTTTCCTGATTAAGAACACCGCCCACCGAAACCCACAAATTACCTTTCCAAAACCCAGGGTTTTATAATTAATCAAATTCTTTTCCCGTTTCCTCTTGGAGTTAGTTTTCTATTTATTATTTCACCAAAAATTAAAAATATTGCGAAAAAAAAATGGAAACAGATTTTGATAACATTTTGAATTTAAAAATAGAATTAGTGACTGGCGTTGACTAAGCACAAACTTTTGGTAAGCAGGGTGAGTCAAAAGTCTTGCGTCATTCAGTAAAATAAAAAGTATTATGTACATCATTACTTACAAGTAGTATTGTATTTTATCACATTTTTATATAAACAACATAAATTATTTTTGGTTATTTGTATAAAAATTATGATAAAATACAATACTACTTGTAAGTAATGTTGTAAATAATATGTAAAATATGATAAAATATAATACTACTTTCAAGTAATGCTGTACATAATATGTAATCTATTTTTACTTAATGATGCAGAGTTTTGACTAAGCCGGTATTATTAATTTAAGTTTTATGAATAGAAATATTGTTACACTGTTGGTTTTCAAATGAATTTAATTTTCCACATTCCATCAGTTAAATATTATTCTTACTCGATTTAAATTGTCATTACAAATATCAGTACCTACCTACAGTACACAAGGAGGGAATATGGGGATAAATAAATAAATAGTCACCTAAGTATGCAAATTCTTCTCAAATCTTTACCGCGCATGCATCCCATATCCATAGATCTGGATTTGTTTATTGAAGTGATTAGATGAGAGTTTGTGGGTTGGTTTTAATAAATAACTCATCTGCTTGTTGACAAATTCATCTTAAAAGTTATCTTATAATTAGCCACCACCAAGTTTCTTGCTGCGCAAATCAGACCGAGCGATGCAGCGTGTTCGTGCTGCTGGAACTTGGGAGAGTGTTGTTTGTCTTCTGACGCTTGTCACCATCTTTAATTAATTCAGAGAGATATGTGCCGCTTCTGCAAACCTCCCCCCCCGTGTAGGTCAATAGCAGCTCTAGAAATGACAAACTGCTGTATCATCAGAGTTGCTGTTGCTTCTCTCACCAACTAAACAAATTCTACCTCTCTTCACTCACCAACTAAACATGTTCTACCTCTCTTCACTCACCAATTAAACAAGTTCTACCTCTCTTCACTCGCCAACTAAACAAGTTCTACCTCTCTTCACTCACCAACTAAACAAGTTCTATCACCTCTCTTCACTCACCAACTAAACAAGTTCTACCTCTCTTCACTCACCAACTAAATAAATTCTACCTCTCTTCACTCACCAATTAAACATGTTCTACAACCTCTCTTCACTCACCAACTAAACATGTTCTACCTCTCTTCACTCACCAAATAAACATGTTCTACAACCTCTCTTCACTCACCAAATAAACATGTTCTACAACCTCTCTTCACTCATCTATTAAACATGGTCTACAACCTCTCTTCACTCACCAACTAAATATGTTCTACCACCTCTCTTCACTCACCAATTAAACATGTTCCACATCCTCACTTCACTCACCAACTAAACATGTTCTACATCCTCACTTCACTCACCAACTAAACATGTTCTACAACCTCATTTCTCTCAACATGTAGACCCAATTCTTGCGTTTCACTCATGAATCAGACCAATTTGGTGCACATACGCCACATGCTTCCACAACCAACAACCGACATGTCCGATCTCCAAGAACTTGTAGATATCGCATTAGTACATCATCCCGTAGTAGTAGTAGTGATATCTAAGTCAAAAATTAATAATTGTAGTTTTGCTTAGCACGATAGCACATCATGAGCCTGTGTTTTAGTTGCATCGCGAGAGGCAAACATCCTTCTGGAAAGATTAATTGATAGCAAACAGACATCACTTCCAACTCACCAATAACAATCAATTGCATCAAGGAAAATGAACAACTTCTCGGAGAAAATGTCTGTGATATTTGACTTAGCCGATACCAAAATAAATAAATTATCTCTGGAATATAAATTTGAGTGAAATTTTCTCATGTCATCATCCTCATTGTTATTATTATATTTCGCTGTTGGCTTAATTGAATACTAAACGGATCTGGAGGTGTTAAAATGAATATAAAGAACAATGGTGATAGCAATAATTATATATTAATTTTACTTAAATTTATGGCTCGTCTTTCCCACTTGCCATCGGAAAAGGGCATCTCAATAAAATCGGGGAAGATTTAATACTTTCTGCTAATTGTTCTTAATGGTTTTACTCACAAAATTGAAAGTTAATTGATACGCAGCCCGGCTGGCTTTCTCAGTAAAGTAGGTGCCACAATAAATTCTAATATATAATTGCTCAGCGCATTTCTGGCCTCACTAACTGACTTAATGCGATTTCATCAACCGGGTTAAAAAGTGCCCTTTTTAAAAGCTTTATCATTTGAGAATTTAATTTGGCGCAAGTACCTACCTAATAGTCATCTGAATTTGTGTTAGATTTATGCATAAAAGCCTCCATTTCTTTATAATTAGAAGAACTTAATCAATGATCGTTGTTTGAAAGTAATTATTATACATATAGGTACCACAGTTAGCAAAAATATTAACTGAATAATTTTTATTTAAAAGAGAATTAAAGAATTAGACAATGACAGGTTATATGATCTTCTATTGCTAATTGCAAGGATAAAGAACTTTTTATTAGTTTCTTTTATTGCTTTATTAATTGACTGTTTGTTTGGTTAAAAAAACTAAAATATGACACAATGAATCAACAGAGATAGAAAACACAGTTATCCATGCGTTGGATATTTTATACCAAACATTGTTTCCTGGAAGCGACGTACCAATGCGTTACATCCGGAGAATGATATGTCTCAAAAACAAATGGCGATGACTCTCAGAAAATGTTTTTTTAAAGAGTTCTCTACAGAGTTAGGATGATGCATCTAGAAAAAGTATAAAGTAGGAGACATAGAGGAACCATAGAGTAAAGATACATAGAGTAGATGATAAACCAGAGGATAGATGATACGGAACAAACATAGAGTAAGAATAAGTTCCTTTGCTATTTTAAACAACACAAATTAGTTTTTGATTCTGTGGTCTTTAATTAGTTTGTTTGGTATTATTCTGTCACAGACAGTGGTTATCTTAGAATTTTGATCAACAAACGCAATCAACTGACTTTAAATGTCTGCATTTATTCTATTTTAGTGAATTTTACTACATTCAAATGGAAAAATATGCGCGAGCAGCTATCTCAGAAGGTGTGCATGATTCCGAGTGTATTCACGTCAGTAATGAGTCGGAACTTTATCGCGTTCTCAATCTTCACTACAATCGAAATAACCAAATTGAAGTAAGCCAAATCAAAAAGTACTTTCAGTTAATAATTTCAGAAAATGTTTTATACTACTCAAAAATAGTATAAACTATTAAAAAGAAAATTCTATTAATCGAATTAGTAGTAATCACTTTATTGTATTTTGATGAATATGTTTTTCTTTCTGTTTAGGTACCCACACACTTTCGTGTGGTAGTTGAAGCGACTCTTCGCGAGTTTTTCAAGGCGATTTACACCCAGAAGGACCAGGAGCAGTCTTGGAAGAAGCCGATTTATAAAATCATTGCCCGGATGGACCAACCAGTGCCAGAATTCTTTAAAAGTTCCAATTGGATGGACCAATTGTCCGACAGCTAACCCTTTTAAAAGACATACAGATGTTTCCAGATTCAAAGTTATAGTGATACACAGCTATTTAGCTTGAACTCTCTCTCTCTCTCTCTCTCTGACATACTAAAGGATCGTGATTGACAAAGAGGAAGAAATAATAAAAATTGTACATAACAATTTCCTTGCATCTATTAAACTAAAAATTTTCAAATATATAAATTGCTTTATGTATCAAACCTTTACCCAAATGAAATAGATAATACTTTTAACACACAGAAACAACTAATCTTTATATGTTATCTAGTTGTCCTGAACTATTCGATTGGTATTTTATTTTAGTTTTCATATTATATACCCACCATGTTTGCTTATATATTTCTAATTTAGGTTTCCTTTTTGTTAACTGTATTGAATGGATTATATTGAATAATGTTATTATTACTTGTATGTCTAAATGTCATATTTTATAATTTTGAAAATGTGTACATATCCATATTATCTGCTAATATTTTCTTGTTTGCAATATACCTACCTATTATCTGACTAAAAAGAAAGTTGTTATTTTCTGTTTGGTTTTCGTTATTCCATTGATTTTGTCTGAGAAATAATTAATAGAGATTTGGTGTACCGTTTGTTAAAGGGAAAAAACATCCTGTCAAAATGATTTTTCAAAATCTTGAGAGCCTTTTTTCTATTGTTTTAAAAATTCGATTTTATAATCAATAACTAAACCATTGGCAATTTGGTTGTTAACTCGAAAGTACAGCCTTGCCGAGTACCCACTATAGGATCGTTGAAAATGGGTCTTTTTGAGTCCTTCCCATTAAAAAATTGACTAAATTTCCTGACTTTAGATTTAGGTCATTTGTTCAGACTTACTCTGATGATAAGTCAGTGTGCTAAATTTTATCAAAATTGGTCAAATAGTTGAGGAGATCATCATCATCATCAGTGCCGTCTCCTGTAGAGGTTGGCTGCCATGATC
>JAUYWI010110082.1:0-21870 GCA_034780595.1 Parotoplana pacifica
ATTGTTTGTTTGTAGGTATTATCATCTAGGTCAAGTGATGTTTTTGGTGGAAGTAGGTGTTTATGCTTGGTTATGATTTTGCACCGACTAATTGAAGAAACTGTAGTTTCCTTATATGAAATCCAGGCATTATTTACAGATATATCTAACACATTGTAAAAAAACATGCATGGTTCATCGACGCGATGTAGCCTTTGTGGAATGATTTCGAAGCATCATATCAGCAATGTCAACTCCGACTTTTTCTTTGTTGTACTGGAGTACAGTGTCTTTTGTCGTTGTTAAGTTCAGTTATGTATTGTTACATCCCGATGAATGATGAAAGTATCAAAACAGATTCTGTGTGCTTGGATTGATAATGTGTTAATGTAATGTTTAAGAATTATATGTATGTACGTGCTTACTTCAAACTCTAACCTGATGTACTAAGGACTAAATCTCAAAACTAAAGTCTATTTTATCTCAAAATGTTGTCAAAAACATTTTTTTTCTTCTGATGTCTTAAAACCATCTTTGAAATAAAAAATTTCTAAACTGCTGGAAATTAGTCTTTAGCATGCGAATTTTATCCAACAAAGTATGTGTTATTCAGATAAAATAACTATTTCACAACCAAAATAAGTTTTAAAATAAGACTAAAAACATGAGTAGATTTCATAGTTGGTCCTAAGTTGAGCTTTGAGATTAAGACCTAAATTATCCTCAATTTATGATGCTTTCAAATGATACTCAAATTGTACATTTTGTCTAACCAATAAAATGTTAATTATACGATCTTATTCTATCTTTTTACCAAATTAGAGTTTGTTCAGATTATGAAGATTCAAAACGTTTAAAGGTCTTAAACGGACCGGTCTTCAATCGATTTCAAAGTTGCTTTTGAAACCAGTCTAAGACTAAAACCTAGAAAAGTTTTAAATATAATCCTAATGTAATGGTGTTAGATTTGACAACACGGCCATTCTAGGAAGTAGCATTTTGCGGCCATTCTAGTAAATATATTAGTAATTTTGGTCATTTGTTTAAATAAACGACCAATTTCATATATTAAATTAGATAGTGTAATTGCATTTTAGTTTTAAATATAATTAAAAAGAAATGGTGTCTACACTGCGACCATGCTAGGGGTAGCTTCTTTACATTTTTTGGAATTTTAGTTTCAATTTCTAGAGCAGTCTGAGTCACGTATTTGTGTATATTAAAAAAAGGATGTTGTCAGGAAAACATAATCTCTGTTACCTATAGCCTTCGATTTAATATGTAAATACAATAAACATAAATGAAAATTAAGGGTCTGGCGGAAAATATTTAAAAGTTGAATTCAATTAGTTTACATTCTGCTTAAAATTCAAGAAATTAAACTCACAAAGGAGAAGCCCAATGTTGCGTCCCCCAAAGGTTAGACTATCATATTACAGAATGGGACGTCTTAAGTAGCACTGTTTGACATGAGTACCTTTAAAACGCCACAAAAGTAAAAACAAAAATCAATTAATGTTGGGCGCCCCAGGGTCCATTTTGATATAGAACTACCTTATTGATCCCAGTCACTAAAAATACTGCAAAGTAAACTTAAGACGCGTCTATCTCAATTATGTTTATCTGAAGGCACGTTAATCGCAATTAATTTTAATATTAAATGAGCCGCCAAGCTGACTTTTGGGATATTGTCATAGACACATATTTTGTAGCTAAATTTAGCACCAATTTTGCTTTCTGATCGGTCAAACACAAATCAAAATGTCACGAAAGTTCACAAAGTAGAGGAAAACTGAGTTTTAAACAGATAGAAGCAATTTCTTTAATTAAATGTATTTTGAAAGTAGTAGATACACAGCTAATATATCTTTTGACACCACGTTTACTGATAAAATATTGCTGATGGTACTACCTCAGAGCTTAAGTGGTGCAGAATAGCTGGAGAAATGTTTGCTGGACTTTGAAGCTATATGTAGCTTCATTCAGTTTAATTCTTAAATTTAAATTTAAAAATTCAATTAGCCTTCTAAATTCATTATTTTAGAGGGCTTTAAGTGCCCATAGTGTTGTGAAAGCTTTTTCATCAGGTCCCGGAGGGCAGAGGTTGGCGCATCTTAGCTCAATAAATAACATTAGATGCATATGCTATTGTTCCAGACACTAAATATCACCTGTTAAAATGATTTCAACCACATTCTGGCTTAATGTTTACTGATGGTACGAAATAAGAGCCAAAGTGGTTCAGAGTGATTCCAAGAGCTACTGGAAGCTATTTCACCAGGTTCTTAAAAAACTGGCAGTGGCTTCAGTCAGTTTAATATCTCATAATTATTATTGCACCTAATGCTATACTAAGTTCTAATGAGTAAATTAGCGCCATATTCTGGCTTCGGAGACCTGTTGAAATTAGCTCTCAGAACCAATAGGGGTATTTGGAGACCTTCAATACCTAATGTGAAGCTTGGCAAGTCAATATAATGGGATTAAAAGCATATGATATTTGTCTTTAGTATACAAAAAAGAGAGATGTCGATCTAATTGGAGTCACTTTCTGGCTTTAAGGATCTGTCAAAATAGCTTCCAGTAACTATCGGATCACTTTGGCCTGATCTAGTGCCATCAGTAAATATTTTGAGTCCGTAATATGGCTTAAATCAGCTCATTAGTTTATATTTAGTGTCTAGTATTTTCACCAAAGAAATGGTAAATGGACAAACATTAATGATACCGGGTCAGTTTATGTTTAACTCACCATCGATAGAACCTACACAACATTTACAAAATCTTCGAAATTTAGTTTGCAATCTTATCCCACCACCTATGTCATATCATGGTATGCGCCGTACTAAAATACCAAATAATCTTACAAACAGTAATTTTGTTTTCATTTGACGGGACCTTAAAAAGAAAAGAAAACTTTTCGCATTCAACGTGGTAATAAAGAAGAAATTATTTCAATTGATCGCTTAAAACCAGCCTATCTTTTAGATGAAGAACCCGCTATGCCTCCAAAACGTGGACGCCCGCAATCTATAAGACTCAATAATAGTTCTGGGGGAGCTGTGTAGCGACCTTGTCTACTACAATGTTCGAACTATTACTAAATGTAGTTATTTGTTAGAGATGTGTTAATGAGTTACATAACACGTGGCTGAATTGTTCGCAGTCAGTGATATGGATTTATATTTGATATTGTTGTTTCATAATATAAGTACATATTTTGTTACTATAAAACGAACGTGTTTTCTTGTCACTTCAACTTCTTCTTTTTCTTGGTAAGTCGAGCGCCGTCCGCGACCAATCACAGCCACAAGAGCCCTGTTAATGCTGTGACCCAGTAATTGTGTGAATTTTGCAAGCTACACACGGTGTAGCCAGTACCCAACAAATACCAGGAGGGGGGAGGGGGAACACACACTGACGGCCAATTGATAACCTTTTCATGGTCCTTGGGCTAAGACCGACTTCCATGAGGACACCTTGATCACATATCTGGCGGATCGGAGGTGGGTTGTCTAGTCCCCAAGCATTTTCTGAACTATGTTCACCAAGTAACTTGAAAGTGTCTGGGTCTCGAACCGGGTACCTCCCGATCCGTAGTCCTAAGCGCTAATCTCTCAGCGATGTATGAGTTGGGAGGAGGATACATTGGCTGTTTCCTACATTTTGCCATAGTAGTTCTGTGTGTACCTGGCCTTGGAGGCAGTCGAAACGTTTGGGCCCATTTCAACAAATCGGTTCCTTTGTTGATATCTTTATGTTGCAGGTGGCCTTCCCTAGAAGGGTCAGATATAGGTAATTTAAAACAGTTAAAACTCAGGTTTGTGAAAATTCTATCCAAAAATTGTACAACAATTTCTAAAACCGAAACTAAGATTAATTGAAAACTCATATAGAATTACATCAAAATGTACCTATGATATGTAATCAAAATGTCGAACAGTTTATTACAATATAAGAGCAATAACTAAATATTTTGTGATTAAGAATTGCACAAACTAAAACTGAAAATATCCATTTTACGCACAAATTAGGATCGATTGACTTGGAAGTAATGTACACACTTTTTGCTCAATTCATGGAAAACAATTTTTCAAATTTTGTCATACACCTCCAAAATAGCAATTTCCAATTTGGACACCATAGATAGAATGAATAACTATTTCCTAGATTATAATTGAAATCACTTAGAATGATTCAATGTTAGTTATTAAAAAATCATATTAAACTGCAAACATCAAACAACACAAAATATATCACACTATATAGTAAACTAACAAAATGTTGTAAAAACGCCATAAAATATCAATGGATCTGATAAATCAAATTACTGGTAAAATGGATAATATTTAACTACGCGAATCACATAATTAGTTTTATTTTTACTAACTGGTACAGTTTGCAATTTGCTGACAATACTTTTTTAAGGTGGTGGAGACTGTCTAAATTCTACTAAATTTTTGTCTGTACCCTTTGAATCCGATGATTCTTTCGACTTTTGTTCTGTTATTTGATTTTCGTCATCTTTGGCTTTATTATTCCTCTTTGAGCTTACTCCACGGGAATGAGATATACTCTTTTTAAATGATTGTTTTAATTCTAATTTTTGATTTTCAGATTTGTGACTCAAACTTGTTCTACTTTTCTTACTAGGAACAATTAATTTTTCTGATAAATCTTTTTTCTTACTAACATCGTATTTTTTACTGATTAAACTTTCTTCAACTAATTTTATTGTCGAGCTCATTTTCCGAACTCCACCGTGAGTAATTTGCCCATCTGTGCTAATAGTTTCACTATCAATCTTTTCAATCTTTCCCCTGTAAACAGTATAGGTACATTGCTTTGCAGAAAATATTAAAGTACCTAAACATGCTGCACTAAAAAGAGTTGGTATTAGTATAAACAGAATGCCAAAAGTTATCAAATTAAATTCAAAATTAATCCTTGGATTTTCTTTGGTCTCCCAACATAATTTTTTGTCGAGTCTGTCACGATACTGTCTAAATAATTTATGACAAGTGGTAGATTTTAATTCTTTGATTACCTTTTCGCGAATAAAACAATTGGACAGTAATATGGCAACATCATCAAATGTACGCTCAATTAAGGGATTATCACTGTGATAATAAAATAATTTGCTATCAAACGATTGATTACAATGTTCAGCATATTTTAATGTTTGTGATATCTTACCCCGGGCAAGATTAAATTCAAAATATGTTCCTCGTAGAAAACAAAAGTCATTTTCGGAAAGTGTATTATCAAACATGGCATCTAAACATCTATATCTTGCTGCTCTCTGTGCTACAATAACAAAGCGATGGTTTCTGTATAACTGTTGAACATATTGCCACTGATTGAAAAAGACTTTGTTTATTGGAATAGCAAAAGATATTCCAAACAGTGCTAGATATAATATAATTAATATGTTTGACATCTTCATCTTTTTTTTAAACTAAAATTATGGAACTAAATATTCGAGAACAAAGTAATAATTTATAATTGTGTCCAGTTAAGTACCTAAACAAAATTTTAGTAATCTAAATTTAATTTGTTGTATAGAAATTATAATAAATACCATAGACACCTTTACAAAAAAAGAAACCAAGGTCTATGATTTATTTAGCACGTGAACAAAATTTTTATAGGCGAGGTTTATTAGAACTAGTCAAAACTAGTTTTAAATAAGTTAAAAGTACCATATTTTACAGAATATTACATAAAACACCACAAAAAGGTAAAAAAAGGTGTGTTAGCGATCCAAACCCTTAATAAGTATATTATGAAAGATATGGTAACAAGGTTTCGTATATTATGAAAGATATGGTAACAAGGTTTCAAAAAATGACCATAAAATCATAGTTGCGTGCCATACATTAGTAAACAAACGTGTTGCTATGCCATTTACTGTCCCTACCTATCTAAGATTTCAATCAAATACCCGGTCATAAAATTATAGTTATCTAGAATAAATTTGCAAGAATTTCTTTGTTGATGTATACAATATTGACGACCCTGGTATTACTTCATAAGAAAACATGGTTGCTAATGTTTCATTGTCAAATTACCATAAAATCAAAACTGGTGGCATATCTTTGAAAGTCAAAGAATAAATAGCCTTATATATTGTTCATTTTCTAAAAATTAATTTTGCTTTAATTTTTAGAAATATTTGTACCTATTTCTGTTTGGAAATAGTTCGCCTTCTGTTTGTTGTTGGTGTATGATGTAACAACAGCAAAAGGACTAAATTTTGAGATGTCTGCATCGTTTAGTTGGATGAGATCCGCTCCGTCAGGTGATTTGAAAGGGTGGTATTTGTAAATGAGGAGGTATCTAGAAAGTCTGGTGCTCCGAAAGGACATGAAGGATCTGTTGCGAGGCTCATTTGATGCTTGTAATGCGTGTCAAATAGGAAGTTGGTTACTGGGCGAAATTTTTAAAATTTGTGAAATTTCTTATTGCGTTGTTGAGGGCCATATCAACTTTTTTTGGCATAGGCGCTATTATTTCAAGTGGGTGAGTAATATTTAGCTAGAGCATATATTAATGTTGTGGTTGCCGTTCGGAACACACAGAAGCTCCTCTCCCCAAGTGGCATCAGCAAGGCGTCGAATGAGAATATTTCTTTCAGTAACTTTTTTGGATAGTTGAGACAGGTGTTTCTTGTAACTCAATGTTCTGACAAGAATAACTCTCCAAGGTATTTAGGATTCTTATCAAAGAGGATAATTTCATGTGCAGTTGACTTATGGTTTGCTTATCCATTATTAAAATCATAGAGTATACGTACTCTATGATTAAAATGAAACATATTGACGTTAACTCGGAGTCTTCATTGTGTGAAGTAGGTGCTGACTTGGGTGAGGTATTTTGTAAGTGTGTCCTCGAGAGTTTGAAAATTTTATGACATGTCATGAGTGCAATATCGTCAGCTTAGAAGTAGTTTTTGGATGTTGTAGTTGGTAGGTCTAAATATTGGAGAGGAGAGGTACTAGTACTGATCCTTGTGGGACTCCATTCTTCAGAGATTTTTTCTTGGACCCATTGTCTCCAAGATAAAAAGTGACGGTTTTTTGTGATATGAGAGTTGTCAGAAAGTGGAGGAGCGTATGTCAGGTATAATTTTATAAACTTGGGAGTTAACCCTTTGTGCCAGACAATGTTGGATAAGGCACCACTCTTAAGACCGTGTTCATATCATCAGTTGTGGATTGTCATTTTCGGAAACCGGCTTGTTTGGCGAAAATTGTATGCCGTTGTAAATGATTCTTTTAAGTATTTTGTATCTGATACAGAGGAGACTAATAGGTCTATAACTTGTGTAGAATGAAATCTTTAATGCAGCAAATACGCATATACAGAAAATTAAAAATTAATAAATTAAAATCTTGCAAGCCTTTGACAGTACTACTACTAACACTATAGAAATGAATATAATCGGACCAAAAGGCATGTAATAATATATGGTTTCAACATAAAATAACAACTTTTCAAGAACAAATCAATACCACGTAATCATGTGCATCTTTTTCTACACCCAAGCTGAAGCATGATAAGATGGTCAGTCAAGCTTGGTGATTAAAATACTATCTAGTTCATCCGAAATCTATAAAACAATCCAGACAGAAATAAAAAATATGAAGGTTTATTGGGTTTTAGGATGCCGATAACTTTTAGGATCTTTTAAGTTCAATGCTTGCTGAAAATAATTATTGGAACCATTCCTTAGTTTTATTGCTGAGATAAAGAAATATTCAGAATGTATTTGGTCTGGTCTTGGAGCTTGATTAGTTTTAAGAGTCTTTATGGCAGCATCAAATTCCCCAGGTTGACTATAGTTTTGTTCCATTTGGTTTTGAGTTCATTCTTTACCTGTCTGGTGAAGCCCTTGTCATGGTGTTTGAATTTTCCACTGCTGATGAAGTACGAAACTACTATGTTCTAGTTGGCACTCATTCAATCTTGAAGTCAATTATTTGTCTAAAACTTTTCAAATTAATTCTTATCCTAATTTTTTTATTATTCAAACTGCTTCAAAAAATTTTGTCTAGACATTACAAATTCACTGTTCCATTCTTTGGTTTCACATCCATGCAGCAGGCCAAAAACTTAAAATATTGTATAAAAAAGAAACATACTAATCAATATATCCTTCAATGTTTTCTTTGAAAGATAACACCCCTTCAATTCTCAAAGCTAATGTCGTCTATAAATTCTCTTGTCTTGATGATCAAGACTGCTCCTACATTGGGCAAACTCGCCGACATTTAGCTACAAGAATCAAGGAACACAATCGTTTGGGACTAAGTCTACGAAAGTTTAAAATTGAGATGGGATGGTTTTACGTACTACTGGCCTCGATGATAAAGAATTGATATTTAAAGGATGCTGTTTATATTGTGTAGGCATAGCTGTTTTGCGCTGGAAAGTTATTCGAATACATAAATTGGTTTTGTTTGACATTTGAAATATTAATGGCAAATGCACGATCTACTACAATTAGTGGAATTGCAAATTTTCAATGAACTACTATTAGTGTAGACTAAGTTGATTAGGAAGTAATTAGTGAAATAACAATGTATGAATAACAACTATAGAAAATTAATTTTAAAGCTTAGAAATGTTTGTTAGTTAATGGTTTCCTCTCTAGACATATCATTTTTATCTTAAGCAATTTGGTATTCGAAAATGTACCTTCAGGGATTGACAACAACAATGTTGCAACCTTCTCAAACAACGACAACGTTGGGACAAATTGTACAAAAATGTCCCAGTAGTATATGGACAACAATTTACAACGTTTTGTCTTTTTTTGCTGGAATTGTAGCCTCATTCATTAGTATGAAACTTCATGCACTGTACAGGAAGCACATTGTTAATAAAATATTCCCACCCAAAGCTAAAAAAGAAGGCGAAAAGAAAGCAAGTGGTGGTAAAAAAGGGCCGAAACTGAAAGAAGATGAAGAGGAAGACAAAGAGGAAGGAAACGATGGCGGTGATGATGATGGCGGTGGTGGTGGTGAAGAGTGCTAGAACCATTGTTTAATATTTACAACTTTCTAAATTAAAATAGTCATCGTGCTTTTTATTTATACAACCAAGTCATTTATCTGTTCGGGTATTATTTGTGCATTCTATTATATATTTCTGATTTGTTGTGAGTATATATAAAATAATTTAAACTAAATATAAAACCAATCAAATGTTTTCCTCTAATTAAATGAGTATAATTTTACAGATGTATTTAACCTTGTTGGTTGTCTTTTCTGTGATTTTGTGAGTTATATAACCTTAAGACTAGACCAGGTTTGATGTGAAGTAATTTGAATATCTAGTCATGATGGATTTGGACACGTTATCGACTGGTCATGATAATATTGTTATACATTATTTATTTTGCTACTAGACCTGGAGCTACCAATGTTTAAATTACTTTATTTTGGGCACAAATGAAGAAAATGGACGTCTTAAGTTGCAGAAGTCTTTCGTTAAATTGTTATCTAAAAAAATCGAATTTTACTTTTTTATCCAATCTGTTGAGGTTATAAGTAAAAAAATGACGTGGACCTTCGTTCACTGGAAATGTATTTTCGTAAAAATATTTTGTGTTGTTTTATTAAAATTAGTATTTTAAATGTATGCTACTTGCATGTAGTATCGAATTTATCATAAGTTTAATAAAAAATAATATTAATTATCTTTACGAAAACGCATGTCTAATGAACGTCAGACCACGCCATTCTATAGTTACTGTAACGTCAACAGAAGTCAGTACCCTGAATTTGAAGCCAATTGTATAAACGAGTAAAATTCGATAGCAATTTAACATTAGGACGGCCAGTGGGTGATCTGTAGCTCCCAAACGTAAGATCTGTGCAACTTAAGACGTCCATTTTTGTCACTTCCTCGGTCAGTTGTGCTATTTGCATATATGTCAAACTTTTGTACCAAAAAAGTGTAATTAAAACGGGGGTAGCGCCTGGTTTATACAGAATTATTTTGTTACTGAAGATTTTCGTGAATTACCAAAGTGCATAATTAGCAAAAAGAGTCTTGTGCTGTGGTAATCAAATTTTTATTACATTAGTTTCTATGAATAGAGTTGAGATAAATTTTCCTAAAAGCATTTGAGATACCTAGATCCTCATGGATATTTTTTCTGTGGCATAGAGATTTAGTTAAAAGATCTGCCTCAACTTTCTTCATATGAATTTCATGGTAAATTTCATAGATATTTACTCATTTTTATGAAAACCAATAAATCTATAAATTGTTTAATACATTTTTGGAATATGTTTCTGGATCCTTAAGGTAATTCATATCAATATGAAGATGTGATAACACTTTGGAAACTGGTTGCTTATAGTCACAATGCAGAGTTTACCATATATAAATGCTATTGAACTTATAGTAAAGATCATGTGGTCAGAAGTGTGAAGCTTCAACTCTAAAACAGTGCTCTCCAACCTTCTTTGTCTCCTCGTCCACATAAACATTTTTTTAGTATTTGACCAGTCAACCCAGATTTAAAAAATAAAATCCTAACTATATTCTATGTACTATTGAATAGGACATTTAGGCCTATGGCAATAGTCCGTTAGCTCTGAGCTATGTAGCTAACCTTGCCAGAGTATTATAGGACTTCTAAAATGGGCTAAACTTTGGACATCTAAAGCTTGTACAATTTAAATACTAGAAAAACCAAAATCGATCAGTAAATTGAGCTTTGCTATGTGTAAATGTCATAGAAATCGATTTTCGAACTATGAATGCTTAAAGTTAGCCATTTTTCTAAATTTGTTTATTTATTTATTTCTTCTTTTTTCATCCCCCATAATGGTCCCTACACTATAACCAATTTGCATAAAATTTGGCACATATGTATAAGTAAGTGTCTGAGAAACTATCAAAATCCGTTTTATGTTGATACACACTAGAAACGAGTAATATATATTACTCGTTTCTAGTGTGTATCAACATAAAACGGATTTTGATAGTTTCTCAGACACTTACTTATACATATGTGCCAAATTTTATGCAAATTGGTTATAGTGTAGGGACCATTATGGGGGATGAAAAAAGAAGAAATAAATAAATAAACAAATTTAGAAAAATGGCTAACTTTAAGCATTCATAGTTCGAAAATCGATTTCTATGACATTTACACATAGCAAAGCTCAATTTACTGATCGATTTTGGTTTTTCTAGTATTTAAATTGTACAAGCTTTAGATGTCCAAAGTTTAGCCCATTTTAGAAGTCCTATAATACTCTGGCAAGGTTAGCTACATAGCTCAGAGCTAACGGACTATTGCCATAGGCCTAAATGTCCTATTCAATAGTACATAGAATATAGTTAGGATTTTATTTTTTAAATCTGGGTTGACTGGTCAAATACTAAAAAAATGTTTATGTGGACGAGGAGACAAAGAAGGTTGGAGAGCACTGTTTTAGAGTTGAAGCTTCACACTTCTGACCACATGATCTTTACTATAAGTTCAATAGCATTTATATATGGTAAACTCTGCATTGTGACTATAAGCAACCAGTTTCCAAAGTGTTATCACATCTTCATATTGATATGAATTACCTTAAGGATCCAGAAACATATTCCAAAAATGTATTAAACAATTTATAGATTTATTGGTTTTCATAAAAATGAGTAAATATCTATGAAATTTACCATGAAATTCATATGAAGAAAGTTGAGGCAGATCTTTTAACTAAATCTCTATGCCACAGAAAAAATATCCATGAGGATCTAGGTATCTCAAATGCTTTTAGGAAAATTTATCTCAACTCTATTCATAGAAACTAATGTAATAAAAATTTGATTACCACAGCACAAGACTCTTTTTGCTAATTATGCACTTTGGTAATTCACGAAAATCTTCAGTAACAAAATAATTCTGTATAAACCAGGCGCTACCCCCGTTTTAATTACACTTTTTTGGTACAAAAGTTTGACATATATGCAAATAGCACAACTGACCGAGGAAGTGACAAAAATGGACGTCTTAAGTTGCACAGATCTTACGTTTGGGAGCTACAGATCACCCACTGGCCGTCCTAATGTTAAATTGCTATCGAATTTTACTCGTTTATACAATTGGCTTCAAATTCAGGGTACTGACTTCTGTTGACGTTACAGTAACTATAGAATGGCGTGGTCTGACGTTCATTAGACATGCGTTTTCGTAAAGATAATTAATATTATTTTTTATTAAACTTATGATAAATTCGATACTACATGCAAGTAGCATACATTTAAAATACTAATTTTAATAAAACAACACAAAATATTTTTACGAAAATACATTTCCAGTGAACGAAGGTCCACGTCATTTTTTTACTTATAACCTCAACAGATTGGATAAAAAAGTAAAATTCGATTTTTTTAGATAACAATTTAACGAAAGACTTCTGCAACTTAAGACGTCCATTTTCTTCATTTGTGCCCAAAATAAAGTAATTTAAACATTGGTAGCTCCAGGTCTAGTAGCAAAATAAATAATGTATAACAATATTATCATGACCAGTCGATAACGTGTCCAAATCCATCATGACTAGATATTCAAATTACTTCACATCAAACCTGGTCTAGTCTTAAGGTTATATAACTCACAAAATCACAGAAAAGACAACCAACAAGGTTAAATACATCTGTAAAATTATACTCATTTAATTAGAGGAAAACATTTGATTGGTTTTATATTTAGTTTAAATTATTTTATATATACTCACAACAAATCAGAAATATATAATAGAATGCACAAATAATACCCGAACAGATAAATGACTTGGTTGTATAAATAAAAAGCACGATGACTATTTTAATTTAGAAAGTTGTAAATATTAAACAATGGTTCTAGCACTCTTCACCACCACCACCGCCATCATCATCACCGCCATCGTTTCCTTCCTCTTTGTCTTCCTCTTCATCTTCTTTCAGTTTCGGCCCTTTTTTACCACCACTTGCTTTCTTTTCGCCTTCTTTTTTAGCTTTGGGTGGGAATATTTTATTAACAATGTGCTTCCTGTACAGTGCATGAAGTTTCATACTAATGAATGAGGCTACAATTCCAGCAAAAAAAGACAAAACGTTGTAAATTGTTGTCCATATACTACTGGGACATTTTTGTACAATTTGTCCCAACGTTGTCGTTGTTTGAGAAGGTTGCAACATTGTTGTTGTCAATCCCTGAAGGTACATTTTCGAATACCAAATTGCTTAAGATAAAAATGATATGTCTAGAGAGGAAACCATTAACTAACAAACATTTCTAAGCTTTAAAATTAATTTTCTATAGTTGTTATTCATACATTGTTATTTCACTAATTACTTCCTAATCAACTTAGTCTACACTAATAGTAGTTCATTGAAAATTTGCAATTCCACTAATTGTAGTAGATCGTGCATTTGCCATTAATATTTCAAATGTCAAACAAAACCAATTTATGTATTCGAATAACTTTCCAGCGCAAAACAGCTATGCCTACACAATATAAACAGCATCCTTTAAATATCAATTCTTTATCATCGAGGCCAGTAGTACGTAAAACCATCCCATCTCAATTTTAAACTTTCGTAGACTTAGTCCCAAACGATTGTGTTCCTTGATTCTTGTAGCTAAATGTCGGCGAGTTTGCCCAATGTAGGAGCAGTCTTGATCATCAAGACAAGAGAATTTATAGACGACATTAGCTTTGAGAATTGAAGGGGTGTTATCTTTCAAAGAAAACATTGAAGGATATATTGATTAGTATGTTTCTTTTTTATACAATATTTTAAGTTTTTGGCCTGCTGCATGGATGTGAAACCAAAGAATGGAACAGTGAATTTGTAATGTCTAGACAAAATTTTTTGAAGCAGTTTGAATAATAAAAAAATTAGGATAAGAATTAATTTGAAAAGTTTTAGACAAATAATTGACTTCAAGATTGAATGAGTGCCAACTAGAACATAGTAGTTTCGTACTTCATCAGCAGTGGAAAATTCAAACACCATGACAAGGGCTTCACCAGACAGGTAAAGAATGAACTCAAAACCAAATGGAACAAAACTATAGTCAACCTGGGGAATTTGATGCTGCCATAAAGACTCTTAAAACTAATCAAGCTCCAAGACCAGACCAAATACATTCTGAATATTTCTTTATCTCAGCAATAAAACTAAGGAATGGTTCCAATAATTATTTTCAGCAAGCATTGAACTTAAAAGATCCTAAAAGTTATCGGCATCCTAAAACCCAATAAACCTTCATATTTTTTATTTCTGTCTGGATTGTTTTATAGATTTCGGATGAACTAGATAGTATTTTAATCACCAAGCTTGACTGACCATCTTATCATGCTTCAGCTTGGGTGTAGAAAAAGATGCACATGATTACGTGGTATTGATTTGTTCTTGAAAAGTTGTTATTTTATGTTGAAACCATATATTATTACATGCCTTTTGGTCCGATTATATTCATTTCTATAGTGTTAGTAGTAGTACTGTCAAAGGCTTGCAAGATTTTAATTTATTAATTTTTAATTTTCTGTATATGCGTATTTGCTGCATTAAAGATTTCATTCTACACAAGTTATAGACCTATTAGTCTCCTCTGTATCAGATACAAAATACTTAAAAGAATCATTTACAACGGCATACAATTTTCGCCAAACAAGCCGGTTTCCGAAAATGACAATCCACAACTGATGATATGAACACGGTCTTAAGAGTGGTGCCTTATCCAACATTGTCTGGCACAAAGGGTTAACTCCCAAGTTTATAAAATTATACCTGACATACGCTCCTCCACTTTCTGACAACTCTCATATCACAAAAAACCGTCACTTTTTATCTTGGAGACAATGGGTCCAAGAAAAAATCTCTGAAGAATGGAGTCCCACAAGGATCAGTACTAGTACCTCTCCTCTCCAATATTTAGACCTACCAACTACAACATCCAAAAACTACTTCTAAGCTGACGATATTGCACTCATGACATGTCATAAAATTTTCAAACTCTCGAGGACACACTTACAAAATACCTCACCCAAGTCAGCACCTACTTCACACAATGAAGACTCCGAGTTAACGTCAATATGTTTCATTTTAATCATAGAGTACGTATACTCTATGATTTTAATAATGGATAAGCAAACCATAAGTCAACTGCACATGAAATTATCCTCTTTGATAAGAATCCTAAATACCTTGGAGAGTTATTCTTGTCAGAACATTGAGTTACAAGAAACACCTGTCTCAACTATCCAAAAAAGTTACTGAAAGAAATATTCTCATTCGACGCCTTGCTGATGCCACTTGGGGAGAGGAGCTTCTGTGTGTTCCGAACGGCAACCACAACATTAATATATGCTCTAGCTAAATATTACTCACCCACTTGAAATAATAGCGCCTATGCCAAAAAAAGTTGATATGGCCCTCAACAACGCAATAAGAAATTTCACAAATTTTAAAAATTTCGCCCAGTAACCAACTTCCTATTTGACACGCATTACAAGCATCAAATGAGCCTCGCAACAGATCCTTCATGTCCTTTCGGAGCACCAGACTTTCTAGATACCTCCTCATTTACAAATACCACCCTTTCAAATCACCTGACGGAGCGGATCTCATCCAACTAAACGATGCAGACATCTCAAAATTTAGTCCTTTTGCTGTTGTTACATCATACACCAACAACAAACAGAAGGCGAACTATTTCCAAACAGAAATAGGTACAAATATTTCTAAAAATTAAAGCAAAATTAATTTTTAGAAAATGAACAATATATAAGGCTATTTATTCTTTGACTTTCAAAGATATGCCACCAGTTTTGATTTTATGGTAATTTGACAATGAAACATTAGCAACCATGTTTTCTTATGAAGTAATACCAGGGTCGTCAATATTGTATACATCAACAAAGAAATTCTTGCAAATTTATTCTAGATAACTATAATTTTATGACCGGGTATTTGATTGAAATCTTAGATAGGTAGGGACAGTAAATGGCATAGCAACACGTTTGTTTACTAATGTATGGCACGCAACTATGATTTTATGGTCATTTTTTGAAACCTTGTTACCATATCTTTCATAATATACGAAACCTTGTTACCATATCTTTCATAATATACTTATTAAGGGTTTGGATCGCTAACACACCTTTTTTTACCTTTTTGTGGTGTTTTATGTAATATTCTGTAAAATATGGTACTTTTAACTTATTTAAAACTAGTTTTGACTAGTTCTAATAAACCTCGCCTATAAAAATTTTGTTCACGTGCTAAATAAATCATAGACCTTGGTTTCTTTTTTTGTAAAGGTGTCTATGGTATTTATTATAATTTCTATACAACAAATTAAATTTAGATTACTAAAATTTTGTTTAGGTACTTAACTGGACACAATTATAAATTATTACTTTGTTCTCGAATATTTAGTTCCATAATTTTAGTTTAAAAAAAAGATGAAGATGTCAAACATATTAATTATATTATATCTAGCACTGTTTGGAATATCTTTTGCTATTCCAATAAACAAAGTCTTTTTCAATCAGTGGCAATATGTTCAACAGTTATACAGAAACCATCGCTTTGTTATTGTAGCACAGAGAGCAGCAAGATATAGATGTTTAGATGCCATGTTTGATAATACACTTTCCGAAAATGACTTTTGTTTTCTACGAGGAACATATTTTGAATTTAATCTTGCCCGGGGTAAGATATCACAAACATTAAAATATGCTGAACATTGTAATCAATCGTTTGATAGCAAATTATTTTATTATCACAGTGATAATCCCTTAATTGAGCGTACATTTGATGATGTTGCCATATTACTGTCCAATTGTTTTATTCGCGAAAAGGTAATCAAAGAATTAAAATCTACCACTTGTCATAAATTATTTAGACAGTATCGTGACAGACTCGACAAAAAATTATGTTGGGAGACCAAAGAAAATCCAAGGATTAATTTTGAATTTAATTTGATAACTTTTGGCATTCTGTTTATACTAATACCAACTCTTTTTAGTGCAGCATGTTTAGGTACTTTAATATTTTCTGCAAAGCAATGTACCTATACTGTTTACAGGGGAAAGATTGAAAAGATTGATAGTGAAACTATTAGCACAGATGGGCAAATTACTCACGGTGGAGTTCGGAAAATGAGCTCGACAATAAAATTAGTTGAAGAAAGTTTAATCAGTAAAAAATACGATGTTAGTAAGAAAAAAGATTTATCAGAAAAATTAATTGTTCCTAGTAAGAAAAGTAGAACAAGTTTGAGTCACAAATCTGAAAATCAAAAATTAGAATTAAAACAATCATTTAAAAAGAGTATATCTCATTCCCGTGGAGTAAGCTCAAAGAGGAATAATAAAGCCAAAGATGACGAAAATCAAATAACAGAACAAAAGTCGAAAGAATCATCGGATTCAAAGGGTACAGACAAAAATTTAGTAGAATTTAGACAGTCTCCACCACCTTAAAAAAGTATTGTCAGCAAATTGCAAACTGTACCAGTTAGTAAAAATAAAACTAATTATGTGATTCGCGTAGTTAAATATTATCCATTTTACCAGTAATTTGATTTATCAGATCCATTGATATTTTATGGCGTTTTTACAACATTTTGTTAGTTTACTATATAGTGTGATATATTTTGTGTTGTTTGATGTTTGCAGTTTAATATGATTTTTTAATAACTAACATTGAATCATTCTAAGTGATTTCAATTATAATCTAGGAAATAGTTATTCATTCTATCTATGGTGTCCAAATTGGAAATTGCTATTTTGGAGGTGTATGACAAAATTTGAAAAATTGTTTTCCATGAATTGAGCAAAAAGTGTGTACATTACTTCCAAGTCAATCGATCCTAATTTGTGCGTAAAATGGATATTTTCAGTTTTAGTTTGTGCAATTCTTAATCACAAAATATTTAGTTATTGCTCTTATATTGTAATAAACTGTTCGACATTTTGATTACATATCATAGGTACATTTTGATGTAATTCTATATGAGTTTTCAATTAATCTTAGTTTCGGTTTTAGAAATTGTTGTACAATTTTTGGATAGAATTTTCACAAACCTGAGTTTTAACTGTTTTAAATTACCTATATCTGACCCTTCTAGGGAAGGCCACCTGCAACATAAAGATATCAACAAAGGAACCGATTTGTTGAAATGGGCCCAAACGTTTCGACTGCCTCCAAGGCCAGGTACACACAGAACTACTATGGCAAAATGTAGGAAACAGCCAATGTATCCTCCTCCCAACTCATACATCGCTGAGAGATTAGCGCTTAGGACTACGGATCGGGAGGTACCCGGTTCGAGACCCAGACACTTTCAAGTTACTTGGTGAACATAGTTCAGAAAATGCTTGGGGACTAGACAACCCACCTCCGATCCGCCAGATATGTGATCAAGGTGTCCTCATGGAAGTCGGTCTTAGCCCAAGGACCATGAAAAGGTTATCAATTGGCCGTCAGTGTGTGTTCCCCCTCCCCCCTCCTGGTATTTGTTGGGTACTGGCTACACCGTGTGTAGCTTGCAAAATTCACACAATTACTGGGTCACAGCATTAACAGGGCTCTTGTGGCTGTGATTGGTCGCGGACGGCGCTCGACTTACCAAGAAAAAGAAGAAGTTGAAGTGACAAGAAAACACGTTCGTTTTATAGTAACAAAATATGTACTTATATTATGAAACAACAATATCAAATATAAATCCATATCACTGACTGCGAACAATTCAGCCACGTGTTATGTAACTCATTAACACATCTCTAACAAATAACTACATTTAGTAATAGTTCGAACATTGTAGTAGACAAGGTCGCTACACAGCTCCCCCAGAACTATTATTGAGTCTTATAGATTGCGGGCGTCCACGTTTTGGAGGCATAGCGGGTTCTTCATCTAAAAGATAGGCTGGTTTTAAGCGATCAATTGAAATAATTTCTTCTTTATTACCACGTTGAATGCGAAAAGTTTTCTTTTCTTTTTAAGGTCCCGTCAAATGAAAACAAAATTACTGTTTGTAAGATTATTTGGTATTTTAGTACGGCGCATACCATGATATGACATAGGTGGTGGGATAAGATTGCAAACTAAATTTCGAAGATTTTGTAAATGTTGTGTAGGTTCTATCGATGGTGAGTTAAACATAAACTGACCCGGTATCATTAATGTTTGTCCATTTACCATTTCTTTGGTGAAAATACTAGACACTAAATATAAACTAATGAGCTGATTTAAGCCATATTACGGACTCAAAATATTTACTGATGGCACTAGATCAGGCCAAAGTGATCCGATAGTTACTGGAAGCTATTTTGACAGATCCTTAAAGCCAGAAAGTGACTCCAATTAGATCGACATCTCTCTTTTTTGTATACTAAAGACAAATATCATATGCTTTTAATCCCATTATATTGACTTGCCAAGCTTCACATTAGGTATTGAAGGTCTCCAAATACCCCTATTGGTTCTGAGAGCTAATTTCAACAGGTCTCCGAAGCCAGAATATGGCGCTAATTTACTCATTAGAACTTAGTATAGCATTAGGTGCAATAATAATTATGAGATATTAAACTGACTGAAGCCACTGCCAGTTTTTTAAGAACCTGGTGAAATAGCTTCCAGTAGCTCTTGGAATCACTCTGAACCACTTTGGCTCTTATTTCGTACCATCAGTAAACATTAAGCCAGAATGTGGTTGAAATCATTTTAACAGGTGATATTTAGTGTCTGGAACAATAGCATATGCATCTAATGTTATTTATTGAGCTAAGATGCGCCAACCTCTGCCCTCCGGGACCTGATGAAAAAGCTTTCACAACACTATGGGCACTTAAAGCCCTCTAAAATAATGAATTTAGAAGGCTAATTGAATTTTTAAATTTAAATTTAAGAATTAAACTGAATGAAGCTACATATAGCTTCAAAGTCCAGCAAACATTTCTCCAGCTATTCTGCACCACTTAAGCTCTGAGGTAGTACCATCAGCAATATTTTATCAGTAAACGTGGTGTCAAAAGATATATTAGCTGTGTATCTACTACTTTCAAAATACATTTAATTAAAGAAATTGCTTCTATCTGTTTAAAACTCAGTTTTCCTCTACTTTGTGAACTTTCGTGACATTTTGATTTGTGTTTGACCGATCAGAAAGCAAAATTGGTGCTAAATTTAGCTACAAAATATGTGTCTATGACAATATCCCAAAAGTCAGCTTGGCGGCTCATTTAATATTAAAATTAATTGCGATTAACGTGCCTTCAGATAAACATAATTGAGATAGACGCGTCTTAAGTTTACTTTGCAGTATTTTTAGTGACTGGGATCAATAAGGTAGTTCTATATCAAAATGGACCCTGGGGCGCCCAACATTAATTGATTTTTGTTTTTACTTTTGTGGCGTTTTAAAGGTACTCATGTCAAACAGTGCTACTTAAGACGTCCCATTCTGTAATATGATAGTCTAACCTTTGGGGGACGCAACATTGGGCTTCTCCTTTGTGAGTTTAATTTCTTGAATTTTAAGCAGAATGTAAACTAATTGAATTCAACTTTTAAATATTTTCCGCCAGACCCTTAATTTTCATTTATGTTTATTGTATTTACATATTAAATCGAAGGCTATAGGTAACAGAGATTATGTTTTCCTGACAACATCCTTTTTTTAATATACACAAATACGTGACTCAGACTGCTCTAGAAATTGAAACTAAAATTCCAAAAAATGTAAAGAAGCTACCCCTAGCATGGTCGCAGTGTAGACACCATTTCTTTTTAATTATATTTAAAACTAAAATGCAATTACACTATCTAATTTAATATATGAAATTGGTCGTTTATTTAAACAAATGACCAAAATTACTAATATATTTACTAGAATGGCCGCAAAATGCTACTTCCTAGAATGGCCGTGTTGTCAAATCTAACACCATTACATTAGGATTATATTTAAAACTTTTCTAGGTTTTAGTCTTAGACTGGTTTCAAAAGCAACTTTGAAATCGATTGAAGACCGGTCCGTTTAAGACCTTTAAACGTTTTGAATCTTCATAATCTGAACAAACTCTAATTTGGTAAAAAGATAGAATAAGATCGTATAATTAACATTTTATTGGTTAGACAAAATGTACAATTTGAGTATCATTTGAAAGCATCATAAATTGAGGATAATTTAGGTCTTAATCTCAAAGCTCAACTTAGGACCAACTATGAAATCTACTCATGTTTTTAGTCTTATTTTAAAACTTATTTTGGTTGTGAAATAGTTATTTTATCTGAATAACACATACTTTGTTGGATAAAATTCGCATGCTAAAGACTAATTTCCAGCAGTTTAGAAATTTTTTATTTCAAAGATGGTTTTAAGACATCAGAAGAAAAAAAATGTTTTTGACAACATTTTGAGATAAAATAGACTTTAGTTTTGAGATTTAGTCCTTAGTACATCAGGTTAGAGTTTGAAGTAAGCACGTACATACATATAATTCTTAAACATTACATTAACACATTATCAATCCAAGCACACAGAATCTGTTTTGATACTTTCATCATTCATCGGGATGTAACAATACATAACTGAACTTAACAACGACAAAAGACACTGTACTCCAGTACAACAAAGAAAAAGTCGGAGTTGACATTGCTGATATGATGCTTCGAAATCATTCCACAAAGGCTACATCGCGTCGATGAACCATGCATGTTTTTTTACAATGTGTTAGATATATCTGTAAATAATGCCTGGATTTCATATAAGGAAACTACAGTTTCTTCAATTAGTCGGTGCAAAATCATAACCAAGCATAAACACCTACTTCCACCAAAAACATCACTTGACCTAGATGATAATACCTACAAACAAACAAT
>JAUYWI010110083.1:0-10972 GCA_034780595.1 Parotoplana pacifica
CAGTTGTTGCCACGATTTAAACAAAATGTCAGTTCTAGATAAAACGCGAGCTAACTATGCGGTCCGATTTCTATGATTCAATGTCTATGGTCAGTCAAATCGATTGAGTGTAAAAGTAAAATGTCATATCCCTCCGTCAGTGATTTGTTCACTATTTGAGTGACTGACTGTATATATAAATTTATCTGTATTCTCAATATTTGTTGAGGAGTTTTTTATTAAAAATCCTGGTAAAATTTTGGTAGTTATTTAAGAGGGATAATTCTCTATAGTTAAGTTGATTTTTATATAATTCAAATTGTAATTATATACATTATAATCATTAACTTATGAATACATTTAAAATGTATTTCAAATCATAAAATGAAAATAACATATATAAGTTATGGTATATTCAATAATATAAATAACAATTAATTATTAAAATCCTAAATTAAATTATTTCAGGTTAATAATGTGGTTAAACAAAAGAAAAGACCAATAGAGCAAGGAGAAACAAATGAGACAGAAAAAGTGGCTAATACTTTTGGAAACTCAATTTCATTCTCATCAAAACTACCACTTCTAATCAACCTACTGAAACTTTGTCTCACAACGATCAACCTATTGAAACTTCGTCTCACAATGATCAATTTAATAAACTTTACGTCTCACAATGATCAATTTACTGAAACTTCGTCTCACAACGATCAGTTGACTGAAACTTTGTCTCACAACGATCAACTTAGTGAAACTTATACGTCTTCACTACAAAATTTATATGAATCACCTGTCAGTTTTACCACTCTCTTCGAATCCACAGAAAGGGAGTTTCCTCACACATTTTATGTCAACATACAATAATCCTGAATTCCGTATAGAATTGCAGATGAAAACTGCATCGCTTTCATTGATAGATACTAATCGAAACACACTTCAATCAATATTGAAATGTATCGAATATTGCGGCCGTCAGGGTATAGCACTTCATGGTCTCCGTGATGATGATACCTGCGATAATCTTACTCGCATTCAGAGCTGAAGCAGACGGTCAGGTATTAAAGACGCATCTTGTGACTTGTAGTAAAAACGCTAAATACATTAGTAAACTGCACAGAACGATTTGTTGATCTGCATTGAAGAATTTATTTTTGGGAGAAATACTAACTGAGATTATGTTACAACAGGTTGACGCTTTGTATGACATTCAAGCCGATGAAGTTACAGGCAGTGGCAATTGGGAGTAGGTGTGCTTTACGTAAAAAATGTCAAACCAGTCGAACGTTTTGTTCAATTTCTATTATGTGAGCAAGTGACAGGACAGTCAATATTTTAGCAACCTCAAAGATGCGCAATTTAATTGGTTTGGATGTAAAGAATTGTAGGTCACAGACGTATGATGGCACAAGAAATATAGCCGGCAGACAAAGGTTGTGCCACTCGTATTTTAGAATTTTCACCAAAAGCCATCTACAGCCACTGTAGCAGCTATGATCTGAATCTAGTCTTGTATAAAGCGTGTGGACTAAAAGAAGTACAAAATATGTTAGGTACTGTAAAACAAATTGGAATATTTTTCAAATACAGCTCAAAGAGACTAGTGGTTTGGAAAAGCAGATTGAAGAAACATCACTGACTGAAAATGTTGTTTACAGAAAGAAAGAAATCAATTTTTGTGCTACACGATGGATAGAAAGTTAACTTTATAGGACTTTTTTTTAACTTTACGAAATACTTTTTGATTTTTTCAACAAGGTCTACAATAATGAACAAAGAATATTGGACACAACGACAATTACAGAAGCCTATGGTTTCATGAAACGGATGTCAGATTCAAACTTTATTGCAACTTTCGTAATTGTGGCCACATAATGGGATATTTTGAAGGTGACCTGCAAGGACCTTTGCAGGACGTTTTAACGACATTTAGTTATGCAGAGAATATCAAGAAACAACTGGCAAATATTTGAATTGATTGAGTCCGATTATAGTCTTATATTTGATAAAATGTCAACAATCAGTCAAAACATATTTCAATCACCTAGAGGGAAACCTCGCTCGCCTATGTGGTCATCAAGCTCAAAGAGGTAATGTTGAGGCCGACACAGCTGAACAGTATTTTAAAAGATCTATCTTCATACTTTTTTGGATTTACTCAACCAGGAAATGGACATGTGTTTTGGAGTGTTCACCAAAAAGCTGTTTCGGCTATGAAATTATTGCCCAGTTAGTCCATGCCAATAAATCATGTAATTGAAAATGATTTGAAATCAGTGTATGGCAATGATCTTCCCTCTCCAGACACATTGCACCACGAATTGCAAATATGAAATCAAATCTGCTCCTCAACAGATTACACAGCTCAATTTCTAGTGCTCTTACCAAAGCGAAATCTTTTGATACACTATTCCCAAATATTACTACTTTTTTTCATGTGCTATTACTAATGTCAATAACATCAAGCGGAGTTGAACTCTCAAATTCAACATTAAATACAACAAGAATACTAATAGATCAACAATGAACCAACAGAGACTTAACGCATTGTTATTACTTTATATTTATCGGGATATACCTATTGATTTTGAGAAAAAATTATTAATATATGTAGATGCAACTAAATTTACAAGAATAATGCTCTTTCAAAATCCTTTAAGCACTGAAAATCTAATTGACTATTTCACATACTATTTTTATTTTGTACATAAGCAGTATCTACTTGTAAATTACTGTAATTTACCTTTCACCTGTTTTTATAAATTCATTAGTGTATGTATTTTACATACTTATATTTTTATTCTGTACAGAAGCAGTATTTACTTTTAAATCACTGAAATTACCATTGATGGATTCTAAGCTTAATTATGAAATGTCTATGTAAACAATTTTATTGCCAATATCTACTTTCACATTTTATATTAATTGTGTTTTAAAAAAAATTTCAAATGTGTTTCATTTTACATATCTTTTAATGGGATTTCTACTAAAATAATAAATACTACTAATAGTAATTAAAAATAATAAAAATACAAACAGTTATAATACTAACATATAAATCAACCAATATAATCAAATTTATTGAAATGACTATTCGCACGTATTTGGTTCCCTTAATTAATGGGACGTATTTCATGGCAGGGTGAACTTTTATATTTGATCCCCCCCCCTCTTAACTTTTAGTGCTGCTGGATCCGCCACTGTCCAATATTAACTTTCTTTGCAATCATTGTACGTGATGGCATATATGCAATTGGTTGTTTGTACAGGTTTCTCCGTTTTGAATATTGATTGACGTTTTGTTGACTTTATTTGTAAAAGTAATATCTTCATTGAAAACTGGACAGAGCTTACAGCGTGGACGGGTACATTTATGATTATTAATTTTATGTGTTGTAGATTTCGGTTGATAGTAAATATATTGGTTCGAATTAATCTAGATTTTATATTCCATAGTCGTTTGAAATCGACCATTGGTGGTTCGGGAAATGCCTTTTTGATTTAGATTTTCCATTATATTTTTATGGTTACGATGCAATATAGATGAAAGTCGAATGATATTTCGGTGATAATAGGTAACTACACGCAAGGTACTCGATTATTAGATTTAGCAATTGGTTTCTTAAATAATACTAGTTTAAAAGCTTGGGTATTGTCGATGATTTCATAAAAAATAAAAATATTTATATAATAACAGCAAAAGTCATTTATTGTGAACATTTTTCAACAAAGACATTTGACATCTTCTACAAAATATATTTAAATAGAGCAATGAATTAAAAATACCGCGATAAGGTAAACAAAATAAACAAAAAATTAATAAATAAAAACTTACAGTAAATTCAGACCCTTGAGAAATTTGAACATTGAGACATGGTTTATATAAAGTTTATTTAAAAGGATAAAAACAGATTCTCTAACTTTTACATCGAAATGATAATACTGATCAGAGACAAAGGAATAGCTTTGCAGTGTTCATTAACCCTAATCACAAAATGTCTGAAAGTCTTACCAATGTAAGAAATGTTTCCATCATCGGGACATTTAAATATATAAACAAGACCAGACCTAAGTAAAGTTTGTGTGCTATCTTTCAAATGAAAACAACTACCTAATTTACAAAACTTTTAAAGATGACATTAATTGAAATATTTTTTCTCTTAAAAAAACTTCCAAAGAGATTCTTTGAAATTATCAGAGACTTTTCCAAAATAAGGAACACCAGTCAACATTATTATTATTACCATTGGAGGCTTTTGAGATTAACTTAGAATGAAATTTATTCATAATTCTGGACCATAAATTGAGAGGGTATCCATTACTATTTTTAAAATTTTCTGAAGACTAATGGGTACCCTCTCAATTTATTGTCCAAATGACTGAATACATTTCTTCATTCTACATAAGTTAATTTCATAGTTCTCCAATAGAAATAATAATGTTGACTGGACATTTTAGCACAACCTCATTTTTTAGAGAGCCGTCGCGTAACGTTAGGAAGAGGTTCGGACCCTAATTGTTTTCCATTAAAAGCTTCACACGAGAATTTGGTTAACATATGTCAAAAAATTTAATGCCAATCGGTGGAGACACCTTTTAGCAATTTTGAAACAAAATGTAGCGGGGTGACCACCCCTTTTATCTATACGAAGGATTAACTGATGATTTATATGCTTTGTTTATTAATTTTAATTTATCTTAGAAAAATCATTATCCATGATTTAGTACACTGTTGATAAGTAAACTTAATTTTATATTAATTCAGGTGAATTGATTTTGTTTTTCATAACCAGCTTGGCCACATATTTTCCTCTTTTGATTGTTAATTTTATATGTTTGATTGAAGTTAGGATTTTAATGAATCTTAGAAGTACAATAGACATTTGTTTTGTCAAAAATGGCTTACCTTTTAAAACAAAACACATTTTTTAAAGAAATATGTTATTAGTTGAAATAAATTTTGTATACGTTTTTGAAATGCTGAAAGCCTTCAAAAAATCTATCGGTTCCTATATCGGTAATTTATTTAGCTATTTGTAAAAACTGAGTAATATTTATTAAAAGTGGATAGATACATATATTGTGTACTTAACGTAATTTTGACAAAGTCTTCTTCTTCCACCCACTGAATGTGAGGCCTATTGGCCAAAAAGTTCTACGTAGGGGACAATTTCGCCCGGGTCACGGAGGAGCCTAGCAGGAGTGATGTCCTTGGAAATTTTGAGATGTTAAAGGGCTGGACAATCGAAAATGTGGGCAATATCATCTCATTTATCTGCTTTACATTTAGGGCAGATAGGGGAAATCTCGCTTGGTAATTCTGTGGAGGTAAGCCGAGATGAGGTGACAGTGTCCTGTTCGGAGCTGGTTGATGATGACTTGGGTATATCTGTAGAGGAGACAGTCATGCCTAGGAATTTTCCCATTTGTGACTTTGTAGTGCCATTGAATAGAGTTGTTATTTGTTTTCGCTGCAGCTTCCTTGTAGTAGGAGGTCCATAGACTGCCAGTGTAACGATGAGTGACTGCCTTGGCTGTAGAAATATCACAAGGGCTGTTTGTTTGATCTTGCTTAGAGCCCGCTTTGGCCAGAAGGTCAGCATTTTCATAGCCTATAATTCCGGTTTGAGCTGGGATCCACTGAATAATAGTTTCGAAGCCTTTGGAACTTAGTTGGAATGGTGAACTGAATGTTTTTACAAACCTGATTATCTTGGTTCTTGGATTTGGCAGACTAAGAGTTAGTGCAGATAAGAATACCCTTGCTCTTGGAGGTAGTAGCAGGATTTGTGTTGAGTGCACTTTCAAGGGCAGTAATTTCGGCTCTGAGGCTGCTGCAGCTTTTGCAGGCTGGGACAGAGTAGGGGTATTCTGACCCATCTTCATTGAGAATATAGATACCACTTCCTCCATTGGTAGTGCCTTGGATAGCTGAACCATCAGTGAAAATGACACAGGCTGCAGGAAGGTGAGTGTTGGTGGTTTTGTTCCCTATCACCCTTCTTTCTTCATTGTCTGAGGTGACAAGGTTATTGAAAATCTATGGTGGGGTGGGGTTAGTATTAATAGGCTCTCTATTAAGTTGGTAAAGGGAAGTTTCCTTGCTAATGTTACAAGCAATCATTCTTCAGTTCAAGTCTCTTTTGAGGTGTGTTTTAAGGGGTGGTTTCTGGACTGTAAGTGATGTTAGACATTTATTTTCTGGAAGGCGCATATGTTTTTCATAGGCAAAGGCTGCTTTCATATCTACTACTCTGGCAATGGGCTGGAGGTTTGCTTCTCTTTCAAAGCTGTGAATATGAGCAGAGGAGGTACAGCCTGTGATGATCCTGGCTGCCTTATTCTGTTTCCTGCTAATGATGTTTTGAATGGATACGATGTAGAATGGAGGTAGATGGCTGAACAGTAGTCAGCTTTGGCATGGATATATCCAAGGTATATTGTGCTGAGATCCTTTTGGTTCATTCACCGTGATCTTCCACAGATGCACTGCAGCTGTCTGAGCCACTGGGAGATAGTTCTGGCGACATTTTAGTAGTGATTTTTCCAAGTTAGTTGTCTATCGAAAGTGACACCAAGAAATTGAGGCTGTGGGTTATTCGAAATATCTTTTAAACAGCAACTTTGAGTTTTACTTTGTGCAGGGTCGCGCATTATCAAGAGGCATTCATATTTGTCTGGTGCAATAGTTATCTTCCATTCCTTAGCCCATTTGGTGAGTGTATTGAGGCTTCTTGGATTTCTCAAGTAGCTGTGAGTAAGTCTCTGTTTTGACTCATGAGGGCTAGATCATCTGCGAAGAGAGAAATTGTGATGTTAGGGTGGTGATTGGTAAGTTTGATTGCAAGGTCATTGATGAAAAGGAGGAAAAGAGTGGGGCTAAGAACAGCTCCTTGAGGGCGTTCCTGTTTGAAAGGAAGGGACTTACTGGTCGTGTCTTGGATTCTGACATTGGCTCTGCGATCACTGAGAAAAGCTTTAACCCAGTTGACCAGGCACAGGGGAGCACCTTCATTCAGCATCTTAAAATACAGACCAGAACGCCAGACTTTGACAAAGGCTCTGCTGAAGTTGACTAAGACCAGAATGGAACGCTTTTTGTCCTTTGGTTTTAAGACCATCTTCAGCGTGTTGGATAAGACGCAAGACTTTATCTTCTGTAGAACGGTTAGGATATCTGATTCTATCTATTGTTGTAAGCGGCCCTTGACGAGTCTCTCACAAACTTTTGCTGTACAAAGTCAGAGAAATGGGTCTATAGGATCCTAATTTGCTCCGAGGTTTGCCTTTTTGGGAATAGGAATAATGGTTGCATGTTTCCAGTCACTGGAATTTATTTATGCTGCCAGGTCAGATTGCAAACTTTTAAGAGAGCTTCAATACATTTAGTGATGAGATAGTGGAGCATATCGTTGTAGATGCTATCACGGCCAGAGGTTTTGACTTTTGGCAGATTGCAGATGATGTGTTTGATTTTGTCCAGAGTGAAGTCACTACAAAAATTTTCTCGAGTATTTTTGCAGTGGGTTCAAAGTTTTGTTCAGTTTAACAGATTTCTTAATAGTACCATCTTTCTGGGGGTTGTGAGGAAGTCTGCTGACATTAGCGTATTCGTCACAGAAGAATCTTGCTTTTTGATCATAAGTGATAAGAATTTTTCCATTGTGATGTATAGCTTTATCCATATTGGGAGAGGTTTTCTTGCAATCGAGGTTATGAATAGTCTTCCATACTAAGTTAGTGATAGTGGTAGGCTCAGAGTGCTAATAAATTCTTTCCATGATTTTTCTTTGGACTTGAAGATTTGGTTTTTGGCTTCCTCAGATATTGTATCCATTTAGTGCGAAGGTCATCCTTGTTTAGATTGTTATAAGTTCTCTATTGGCTTTATTGCGTTCTGAGATGGCCTATTCCACATCCTTGTTCTAACACTTGAGGGTTGCTGCGCTTCCCTCTCGGAATAGTAGTTATTGCTGGTAAAGTAATGGCGTTTTGAGGATGTCCCATGCCAAAGGAAGGCTGTCTGGAATTTGTTTGGGTATGAGCTTGTCCGTTTCTTTTTGAAAAGCTTCCCAGTTGGCATTCTTAAAGGCCCCATTTGGTGGTGCGTTTTCTTTGAGATTTTACTGGAAATGAGTGTATAAGGAGCTCAATGACAATAGGAATGTGGTCGGAGGTCATATGGGTGAGGGAAGTCCACTTGATCTTTCCTTCCCAGCTGCTATGAATGATAGTGGCATCGGCACTGCTAGGGTTTCCAGTGATGAAAGAAGTTAAGGTATGGATTTCAGGGTTGTTGGCTGCAATAAACATATTGTCCAGCCATCTAGAAAGTTGCCTCTAGAATTGAGGCTGCAAATGAGTCCCAGAGTACATGATGAGAGTTGAAGTCGCCATAGTAGATGTTGTTATGGTCTGTTTGGAAGGAGTAGAGATTGAAGTAGTCTTTTCTGTCATCATTGGCTCCTAGATTGAATGGAGGAATATACAATTGTGGATGGTAAGAAATACAAGAGTTGTTTGGAAGTAGAGAGATGTAGAAATCTTTTCTGTGAGTCATTGTCCGATATAGGTGGAGGGATGTTTCCATACTTGATCCCTTCTTTTATGAGGGTGATAACACCGCCTCCAGAGATGGTTTATCCTTGAGATAGGGCTGTAGTCTTATCTATTCTAATGGCAGAGTAGCGAGATTGGTTTCTTGGATTAGGACAATGTCAGATTTGTGATCGTCAAGGAATTTGGTTAACTCAGCTTTCTTTAGTATAGTTGATATACCATCGGCATTCTCTTGAATAATGCGGAGTTTAGGAATTTTCTCGGTTTTAAAATTATGGCGGTTGCAATAATGTTTTTCTCTTAGAATAGCCTTTTCAATGCTTGGGTTTCTTATTGGAACTTTGATGGTTTTTGAGGGAATTTTTATTAGCACCTTATGGTACCCTCTTTGCTTTAGAGGAGATTTTCTCCTGTTTTTCATGTTTGACTCTAGGATTGTCATTGGCAACAGAAGATGGGGTGGTTGAAGCTAGAGATGGTATGTGTGAGTTAGGGATGAGAAGAGAGTGGTTGGTGTTTCTGGTTTGAAAGATGTTCGTGAGGTTTCTGTGCATATTGATGTTATAGGCAAAATGGCAACATAAGCTCCACAGTCAAAAGCATTGGGTTGGAGGAAGTGATCGCGGGCATCTGTGATGGTGATATTTTTGCTGGTCTTAACCTATCTTTGGATGTAAGGGATGAGGTTTTGAAGTTCTGCCTTTATATATGCTTGTGCAGAAGGTCGATGGCTTCAGCAGTGTGATTGATAAGGTCCATATGGAGGAAAACCGGTCGTTGTTTTGGTGCCAAGGGGCTAAGATCTTTTGGTATCTTTTAAGGTTGAAATTAGCAGTGTCTGTTAGCAGTGGATTGGAAAGGATGTGAGTGTTAATGGTTGTAGTAGCATTTGCTTCTTCAAGTGAATTGAAGAAGGCATGAAGAGCAGAATCTGTGAGCCATTGTCCAGGAAAGGTAGAAACAATTGATGGTCTGGGTTTGGTGATAGCATTAGATTTAGAAGTAGAGTGAGAGTTGATTTCATGAGACGCATGGATAGAGGTAAAAATGTTAGAAGTCTGCCTGGCAGAGCCTCTTACCGGGTAAGGGCAAAGACCCTTCGAGATAGGGCAATCAGCCTGGCGTCGCCTCCCCAACTCAAACCAGACTGGCACACAAATACGACGTCTCATCTCCGATATTCAGATCTTCGGCTTGCGGCAGCTCCTTAGTCTTGGGAACTAGATATCGAGTGGTCAGCTCTAGATCCGCCAGGTTTAGCCATGCGGTTGTCTGCATCGCACAGCATCACAATCGACATCGCTCCTGGAGACCTCAACATCACTCTCGGATTAGGAGCCAGGGTGGAAATTGTCAGTGACTTCAAATATCTTGGCTCTCTTTTCTACATAGGCATGTAATCGCCTGGAACAACTTTTGAAAGACCCAAAAGATCTTATCACAGTGAAACGGAGGCTCTTTGACTCACTAATCATAACGACACTTCTATATAATGCAGACTCTTGGGCAATTAGAAAATCTCTTCGAAAGAATATTGATGCTTTTGCGACTAGCTGTTATCGCATTATTTTAGGCATCAGAAGAAGTGACAAAACAGGAAATGAAATAGTTTCAACCAAATGAAAAGAAGAACTTTACATTTTTCAACAAACACTCGGTCAGTGGGTACGTACAGAAAACTCAACAATCCAGAAATGTGTCCTTTACACCTACACTCATAAAAGGAACAAAATGGGTAGGCCTAGATTGACATATGTGACAGATATATCAACAGTCTCTGGGCTGAAAATCGATGAAATGGTTGATTGTGCTAGAGATAGATGGGGGTGCGCGTGGATGTAGTCGGGAGACACCACCCACGTCCTCCCAACTAGACTAAACCAGTAAGTATATATTTTAATTTGATATCTTAATTAAAAGACTGCATACTAACAGACAACAAATTTATATAATAAATTAGGTAACTTTACCTACGCAAGGCATAAAGTTTGTCAAACTTCGGTAGAAAACCAGTCCTATAATAATTCAAACATTATCGTCATAGAGGTGAGGGATAATTTGTCAATTTAGTAACCGAAGTTTATTGTTTTTGTATAGAAACTTTTGCTTCATCCTGTATTTCGAATTTTTTATTAGAAATTGGACATAACATTTGTCTTCATAAACTGGTCAAGTAGTTCAAGGGTAGCTTAAGTCAACGCTTTCACCCACAAACCATTGACATATTGTCTAGATTATTTTAACATCATTTAATGATCAAATTATTCATTCATAATTAAATTTATTTAATTATTACATTTCTTACATAAGGAATATGCATTGTTGGTATAAATATAATGATTCCATCATCACTAAAGTCGATTTTGATTTGCCTTTTAATTCAACTAGTGCTTATTTAGCCTTTTACATTTTGAATAATAACTAGATTATGGGAAGA
>JAUYWI010110094.1:0-10972 GCA_034780595.1 Parotoplana pacifica
AGGTCTTGGGGTCATCTGGAAGACTGGACGGTTTGGTGGTTGTGGCGCTGTGCTCATCCGAGGTGACATCATCACCCGAGCGGCTGATATTGTAGTAGGAATTGGGGCTTGGGTTCAGATAATGGTGCTGATGCGATCGCTGAAACAGGACCAGAGATAGAGAAAAGTAGACAACCTACAACTACGATCTATACACAGAAATCCAAATTAATAGACTACTTCAATGCCTTACGAAACACCTCTATGTATTTGTTGTGCTTCTAACACATTTTTTTTAAATTCAGCAACCCAAAATCGATATAAATAGCCAAAAACATCGTCAAAGAAGAAAATAGCCTTCAATAAATTCCACAAAAGAAAGCAATGTCATAGAAGAGAGGGTTAAATAAAAGAGCATTTTAGTTGGAACAGAATGACGTCTTTAGACAGAAAGATAATATTAATAATTCATAATAATCTGAAAAGTACAAAAATTGCCCATCCCATATTCATTTTATTGAAAACTAAATTTTATGTCTACATTAAGATACATTATATGATGACGTCATCATTCAACTGATCACCAATCAGTATTAAATCCTTGAAAACAAAACATTTTACCAATAACAATGTGCAACATTTATAGAAATAAAGCCATCTTTCAATTGAAGGTCATAGTTTGATGCCATAAAGTACCACAGCCACCATCTAATTTTAATAATTCAAAAACCAGGCTAATACCTACTAAACTTGCACATTATTAACTTCCAACTGAAATCATTGAACTATTCTTGACGTCATAATCTAATATGTTTGCAATGAAATGTAAGATATAAGGCACTTCAAGGCCTACATAATTATAAATGTATTACAAACCGAAATAAACATAATATAGTTTTTAAATGTTTTTAAATGTTTTTAAATATAGTTTTTTTAAATGATACCATTTTGTTTTTTAAATGTTTTTAAATATAGTTTTTTTAAATGATACCATTTTGGAGGCCATTGTACAGTTCTATTGTATCTTAAAAAGCACAGATATCACAGATATTTGAGAATATAATAATTATGGGCCTTTAAGTCGTATTGTTTTCGAGTTATTTGAGAATGTAATAATTCTATGGCAGTCATATCAGATTATGGCATCATAGAACAGTATCAATTTATAAAAAAAACTTGCTGAAAATGCTTTTGTTATTGAGTTTAATAAAGAATTTGTTCCGAATTATGACATCATATCTCAGAAGGTGCCCCTAAAAATATTTTAATGAGACCGCGACAGGTTTGAAATATTGCCTTCCTCAGAAGAGTGTTCGTGAACCTACCTGTACTTCTAGGCACATTTTGAGATGAATAGTATTGTTGAGCGGTTAAATTACAAAAACCAGAGTCTACACCCAACAGACAAGTAATCTTTGTTTCCCAAAATCTGGCTAAAAGGACCTTTGAGCTCATTAGCCCTCTTTGAAGGAAGACTATGATCAAAAAAACCTTTCTAATAGAAATAAATAAATCGCCCCGAGCCTCACCCAGTAGCCACCAAACGTCATCTTCCGCTGCTTCTTCTGCATCGTAGTGATGGCCGCTATCTCCACCGCCCTATCCAACAGTGACGGCTGGGACTTGAGACGGGACAGCATGCGCACCATTTTGTTGATGGCGCCCCCGGTGAGTTGGCCCGCGCGTTCCAGGTCCTCCCGCGTCATCTCCACCAGGGTGGCGCGGGGCACTCTCTGTAGGACTGGCCAGTACTTGTGCATCCGGTTCGTCTTCAGCCAGGCACGCAAATTCGACTGAAAGCATTTTGATAAAGTTAGACAGAACACAAGGCACATCGATTAGCCAGTGACAGGACACAGTTGCCACTGGTAATATGTGCCTCTAATAATGCCATGACGATGTAATTTGTTTCAGTTATACGCTTAGTATTAACACGTTCGTTCTCAAAAGTTAAAGAAGTGTACAATAGCGACATAAAGGAGAGCCAGAAATCCTCCGCTAACAATCAATCACAAAGCAAGAAAAATGAAATCCGCAAGAGTTGAGTTGCAAACACTTGGCCTTCCAGGAATCCTTCCACAGAACAAATTTTTACAAAATTGCTCCAATCTTTTTTGAGCCTTTTATGGATCATTTTCTGCCTGAAAATAAAATTAGCCCCGTCACAATTGATTTTTTGCGAAATAAGGACCCATCAAAATTAATCCGCGGAAGATTCTGATCCCCGATTTCTATGATAAAATAATTACAGGGGAGGGGGAGGGGGTAAGCAGTAGTAGCAGTTTCACAAACAATAGCCACCAGCCACCTAGAATGTGGCAACAAGCAAACACACCTTACCTGATAAAACTCCTGATCTTCTTTATCCGAGGAGGCATCTTTTGTCTTGGGGTCGCTAACTTGGCTGCAAATGAAGCACAATTTACGTTGGCATAATTTCACCGAACAACAGGGACAGCAGCTGTTCACTAACAGCGATGCCAAATAAAAAATAGCCAACACATAATCAGCCAAAATTAACATTTGTAACAACGAGTTGCGATATTAATGAAAGGTTCAAAAATTTTCAACATTTCCTGATAAATATGAAAAAACGTTTTTGACCGTGTTGGACACAACGTTTCGCGCAGTGGAAGTGCATATTAAAAAATCAGTATTAATTGAAAACATGTACTTGCTGTGCAACAAAAGGAACATCTCAACACGAAGTACTGAACTATCGACAGTGAAATGTTGTAATGGATGGCATTCATTAGTACGCAGCATTTTCAGTTACTTGTAATATTTTTATAGAGTTTTTTTTTAAATATTCATTTTGTTACTGAATTTTTAATATGGATTTCCAGCGCGCTAAACTTTATGTCCAATACGGCATTAAAATTGTTAACAACAACTCGCCATTTACTTCGACATTATGTAACACAACGTGGAGTATGTCTTCAATAAACAATAACAATCTAACTGTGTAGCAAGACGGGTCTATCAAGCAATGTATCACGCAGGGGACGTGTATTGCAAAGAAGGAGCAAGATTAACAATAAGCTCGTTCGAATATATCACTCTTATACGATGCGATGCAATGCAACAATGAAATCATTGCCAAAAACAGTTACCCATTTATAGTCAAATAATGAGAACAGCACTCTCCTATGCCAGGAAGTTTTATGTACAGTTATCAACCTGTGCAATCAATGGATTTGTAGCAGAGAAGCGCTAGTTACTATGCGTTAACAATCAGACTTTGCCAGCTTTTGGAGATTGTTACAAAATGAGTTGGATAACTTTAATTTTGTAGCGCCAGTAATAATTAGTTGTGTTCAAGTATGCACTGGCTATGTAACCAAATGGGAACCCTATTTCTGTGCCTATGTCCACTTCATTTTGACAAACATTCATCAACACGTAGGAAGTCATAATAACGGTTATTCAAAGAGTTCTATTTTATAATACGTGTTATAATTGCTGAATGTACAATATGTAGGTAGTTTTTGGACGATTAGATTGTGTAAAAATGTGTCCACTTCAATCTCCACTGAGCTTTAAACAATTCTAAGCTAATGTCCAAATATGCATAACTACTACAATATGTTAGTTACAACGAATATTTCAAAGAAAATAGTCATTTCCAAACTTTATTTGCGTAACAAACCAATTATTAAAAGAGAATAGAAGTTCATGGCCCTTTCAGTTGGACAAAACTTAATCATATGCATTAACTTGTAAGCCCTTGAGCTCTACACACAATCAATCACCTACGTCTAAACGTTCTGTTATTAATTTTTCGCAAAGTTTCAACAGGAAATTCAATTGGTCAAACTCATCTTGAATCATTATTTTCGGGGTTTTCTTTTTGCAACAATTCTGGGCTTTAGTATACCCCCAAAGAGCATGTTCACTGTAGAGATTATTTACCTGTTAGAGTCACCCGTTTTTGTTGAGGAAATTTTCAGCTGAGTCAAGCTTTCAGACACATCTAAAATGAAAAAGAAAGAGATACATCTAGAATCTTAATTATAAGGTCATCAATTTATCAAAAACATCACCATTTTCAGGTAACCAGTACGTATAGAGGGGTGGGTGTCCTTAGTAGACTGAAATCTACTCACCAGATCGAATTGGTAATCTGTGCATCAGCCAGAGAACTCTCTCAAATGGGTTCATTCCACACAAAACATTCGATAATTATCCCCTGCCGCTTCGATGAAGAGGTGACAATAAACCCTTGCAAGCAACCAAGCCTAGCTATGGAGAGGGAATAGATCTAATCAGAGTTGGTCTGCAAGGGGCAGATGGGAACCAGTTTGGAATCAAGCAGATCAGCATGCCTGACTGGGCTTGTCTGATTGACCCCATAGGGCCTATAAGCAGCTGCTTGCGGAGTCATATTGTCAACCAGGGGAGCTGTTGGTAGACAATAACACACATTAATGCGCCTCAATGAACAGGCCAGATCATATTAGTGGAATGGCGTCCTTCTTGGAAACCTAGCGAGGAGAGCTCTGCTCTGACTCAGCCATAGATAGCATTGCCCCACAACCTAGCTGGGTATTATGAATGACACAAACCGCCACACATAACATCACTAAGGTATGTCATCAGCTCACTTAAAAGTCAGTTAATAAACTAATTCATTAATCTTCCTTAGTGTTGCATAAGACAGTGATATACCAAACCACCCCCTCCAGGCCTACGATAATCTCCGCTGTCCAGCCATAGATATCGATTTCAAACAGTGCAAATAATTATCACCAAGGGCCTCCTTTCACACACACATTGCCATTGATGACATTCAAGCATAAAAATCGCAAACAACTCTTTTGTAGTCTGAATTACAAAAATTGCAGTCATTGGATTGTTAAATTGTTTGGTTGAAATACAAATTGATCCATAAATATTTACGTGAAAACAAAAATTCCCACAGATTTTAGTTTTGAAGCGTTCTATTGTAAAGTGTAGTTAGAACGTGTACAACTTAGTATAAAGATCAATATCAAGAATCTAAAATATTGTCTATCTAAATTATTTATACATTCAGTTTATTTAAATTCATTAGATATTTATGACACACAAAATCTACGTTGATACAATAAAAAATTAACGGACACCGATAATTCCTCTATTTGTAGTGCCTCTATTATCATGTTAAGCCGTTTGACCGAAAAAAACGCTGTTACTACAGAAGGAACTGTGGTTACAGAATTGACAAAACATATATCAAATAAAAACAATTGAAGACAGTTGTGCCGTCAACATCCTGACAACTACAACTTCCTACTCATCTGATAAAATCATCTGATAAAATCATTGGTTGATCAACAACCCCAAGAGCCAACGATAGAAATGGCAGATCATGTTTGCCAGGCTGAGTAGTTCAAGGCTAGATTGGACCTATTACCAAAGTTAGCAGCTACACCCAGGAGAACACCACAGGACGACTTGTGACAAAATTGCACACCTCCTCGTGACAGTAGAGATTGCCAAAATAGATAGGAAAGCATCAACATCATGTCATGTTAAAATTAGTTTTACAAAAAGGCTCTTTTACATTATGAAATAGTCTTAAATAGAACATTAATTATAATGCCAAAATAAATTGAAACAGTACGAAGTTTAGCGAACAATTTAATGAAAATAATTAACTGAAGTAGCTGGTGAAACTCATTCCGATTAAATCACAGAATTCGGTGGTTTAAATAACCATTTGACTAGTGACATAAAATACTATCAACATAATTAATGGTTTCCAAGAAATCGCGTAGAATGTTATTTTAATGTCAGTTGAAGAAATGAACCAAATAGTTTCCACAACAATTATGTATACAGATCTCCTCTTCACTAGCATTTGATGGCACAATTCAATTTGCTGTCCACTTTGCAACTTGTAGTTGGTTGTGGTCATTTTAGTAACAATTCCTTTTTTCAAAATAAAGAAACCACTCGTGTGCACCTACCCACTCCTTGACCAAAATAATTAGAAACTGTCAAACACATCCCGAATGATTGATCGCCATCAAACCGCTCAGATTAACCATGAAATCAGAAACATAATCTAAAGAGAGCCAGTGTCAGCTGGCCTTGGTAATCAAATGAGCCAGGGAGAGAGAGAGAGAGAGCTGAGAGACATATCGATAAATAAGTAGATGACAATTTGTTAAAAAAAAATATTTCCATCAATATGTGGGACCCACATGGCATCCAATGGCCGCTCAGCTAGCGCACACCAACAACTTATCCAAACAAAAACACACATCTTCATGTTAAGCGGATGGGTAAAGTCAAAGCTGGCAGTTACATAACAACACACGCTAATTAAACCAATTTGGGCCTGCCATGATACACAGCCACCCTCCAACGTCGATTCTCTTATCTATCAGCACATTGATTGTTATTTCTGCGCACAGAGTGAGACCCCGGCCCACCAGCAGGCCTATTTAGTGGTGAGAGCAAACAGCTGCAAGCGGCCCCATCGTCCACTATCTAGATGCTCCTGGCTCTTCTATCAGATGCTTGTGGTGTAACATCTATCATCGGCATCGTCGATTTCAATACCAACATGTTCCGCCATTCCTTATCGGGATAGTTTCATCTTAAATGGCGATGTGTAGGCTCACCTTCTGCTGACACAAAAAGGACGTATCCTTCTCTACAAGTTTCAAAATAGACCAAACAAATTGCGTAGTAGTTTAACATAAAAATTGGAAGACATTGTTTCACTACAAATCTCTGACAACATTTCTTACGTCATCGCTATGTTGTAGCGCTTAGAAGAATCTGTGAGACAAAATTGACTGCCTTCGACATTGAATATTTTATTTTGTTGAAATTTACCTCTCGCTTATTTTACGTAATCCTGGCTACTAGCAGAGACAAACTGAATTTACATTGTGAATAAGACTAGAAAGGCTCCTCCAACCCTGCCCGAATTTTAACAACAAAAAGTCGTCACAAGACGCATTTGACAGGGCAAATTACACAAATTATTCGGTGAAGGAGGACGCCATCATCGACATAGGCCAACCTATCTATCCAGAGAGCAACCGATTGCATCAGAATAACCGGGGAGGAATGGAGATAGATGGGCAGGCCCACTAAAAAGAGCATCTCCACCACAACGGAGGCTACAATGTCCACCCACCACCATATCCTGCAGACGTCTCTACCAGCACGCCATGTCTGCCATTTCAGTTCATCGGCAGGTCACCACACAAGATACCAGGACAGGCCAGGGAACACAGAGCAGAGCAGGTAGAAAAGATAATTACCTGGCCAAACAAGGCAACTCGGTCAAGCATACAAAAGCAAACACAATTTTCTGAAAGGCAAGATAAAATATTTCGATAGACATCAATTTACAACATCGACATTCATTTCTCTCCTAGTAAGCTATATTTAGAGAAAGAGAGAAGCAAATCTTTGAATTGGAATTGGCATCTCTATGAAATATCTTAGGATGATGTACATACATATCTATGTATCACTTTGCAGTGAGAACACAAACCAGATGTCAGCCTTGTGGCGATTTTTTAGCTTGGTCGCTCGGTTAAAGAAGTCAAGCTCTATATAAAAAAACACTTTGAGTGGACTGGAATTCTACCACACACTACAAAATTATCACAATGACCGAAAAGCTTGCCTCAATCTTTAATTGTAGATTTCAATAATCCCATCATTATCAGATAAGTCGCACGAGCCTGTCTCGATAATTCTGTGGGAAAACTACCTAATTTTGCCAAACAACGAGCAGGTTATTATGTAATCTGTAATGATGAATGGTCCGAGGTTAATACATTCAATGAGAAGCCCACCTGAACAATAGGGACATCACAAACAACAAAGACTTTCGTATGCCCAGTAGCCAACATATTGTGCACAAACCTACCTCACATAAGGTCTATTGATAAAGTACCCAAATTCTTACAACAAGGAATACTAAAACAATAAGTTGATATTGAACCCCAATTCAGTTCAAATATTATGTAAAAACGTAGTACAATGATCATTCAGATAGAATTGAAGATAAATTATATTTAATCGTCCATTTACTTTCCATTTCAAAATAACACAAAATAGCTGTTCATTGGAATCAGGGTTACAATAAAGGTGCAACAATGCAGCCATCTTTTAGGTCACGTGACACTGCTTCCTCAATTCTTTCCAACGTTCATGTGAGCCTGATTTCAGTTTAATCGAGCGCTCGGCAATATTTCATCTGCATCAACTATAAATATTAATGTATGTGGTACCACTGCACCTAATAAGTACGCCTACCGTTTCTTATTAGCTTGAACGTAAGTGATTAATAAAACAGAGAAATTCACTGAATTCTCGATAAACACCTTGGGGGTGAAAAAGGAGAAGAACCAACAATTTTTAGGTACCTATTTAGTTCACACTTTGGATGTTCAGTGCAGTTAACACAAAACGAGTCCACTACCATCATTGGGATTATGCAATAAGCAAAATAATGACACACTCGAAATTATAAATGTCAAACAAGAACTGCATCCGATAATTCGTTAAAAAGTTAGTAATGTAGAATTTGGATAAGCTGTCAAGAAATACACAATAAAAGGCGTTGGAACTGTACAGACTACGTCGTAATACGAATATCAAACCGCTAGAAATAAATCTGAGATCAAATTCAGAGCTATAAAAACAACATGAAATCAATAAAAAATAGTTAAGAATCTCTGAATTATTTTTATACTTTGGAGAATGGATTGCAATCCAAGCTCAGCAATGATTACCAGCAGTCTATCAATCTGTGTGTGTACCTTGTGCGGATTACGGGGGATCATTTTATAATTCTTGAGCCATTTTATGACATTTCAGAGCAGCATACCAATTCATCAATGGAAAGTTTTTATTTAATAGCAGTTTGAACCTTCATTAAAAACATTCAGAGATTTAAACGACAATTCACATTTCACAAAAAAAGGAAATTAATATTTGTTTGTAACAAACGTTTTGTATAGAATACAAATAATAAAAAGACCAATCATTTAAATGATAATTTAAAAAACAAAGAGTTAATTAGGTATGTTGCGAGTGATTTCATTACTCATTTTAGATCGCATTTGACACAGAATTAATAGACCAAAGATACCTAAAGAAGGCGGCATGATAACAGACGAGACATAATTTATAGAAAAATGGTTAATGATTCCCAAATTCATATTGATACCGACGAACGCTATACACTGCATAATTCATCGTGCAATAGAAATAGCATAATACAAAACACACTCTCTACTAATTTTCCACACAAATTGCCATACTTAATGTTAACATTATGTACAATCAGTGCTCACCTGATAAATTTCGGATGGGCTAATAAAATTGTCGTTCTATTATGGAAATATGGCCAGGTCGACGTCCTGAACACGTGGACAAAATCACGTCCAACTAATTAAGATATCACCATCGGGCCAAAGCGATCTCTTAATTCACCACTTAAGTCTACGGTCAAAGATCAAACGTGTTAGCTGAACCCTCCAATTATACACAGGCACACTTGTTTTTTTTCCCGGCCACCCCAACAAATACCATATTGGGAAACCAAGGCGCTCAATTATGTAACAGCTAGTCCCCCGCAAATTCTAAATTAAATTAAACTTTTATCAACCCACAGTTTCCCAGACAAACCAATTGTATAGCGCCTCTTCTTGCACAAACAAACGCAAGAAATCAAAACTGAAAGATATCTCATTCATAATGAAATAAAATCCAAATTGAGTGAGCAGGCTCTTAAAAACTGATCTAATGACCCCATTAAAATGATATACAATTTAGACCACCACACAAGAATGAAATTTTAAATGGTTTGATCTCGCTACCAGCTCCTTGCAAGATAGCAACCCATCTCCTTATCACAAAGTTCCTGTTTTATAAAGTACAAAATTACTGTAACAGCCTCGACCGGCCAGACAATTGCGTCTCATAAAGATAAAAGAATCCCCGGCTTCTCTATTTACATCAAACAAAACAATCTGGCTTTGGCTAATAAATCATGGCAATTGTTCAAGTTTCAGCCAAAGTTAGAGACCCATATCTATACAGCTGTTCTGGGTAATAGCGCGCGAAGCACAGCAAAATTAGGGCAATTCAGGTCTATAAGAGGTAGTTCAAAAGGTGAGTTACAACATTACACTCCACAAATTGCCGATAAATCAAAGAGAATGTTATGTCATTACGTCGTCAGCTAACAAATAAAACATTTTGGGTGTCATAACCGAGACAGTCTTCGTCATTGGCACTTTTGATTATAAATGAGTAACCATAGACATGCAGTTATTAAAATAGAAGTACACAATTTATTATTACATAATATTTCGGCGGTTTCCAGACACTAAATGAGACGAGACAACGTAATTAAAACTGAATATTAACCACAGAACTAAGTATGCTATGAAAATCACAATAAATTGAGCAACAATCTATACATTAGGAACACAGAGATCCTAAATGGGAATATGAGAGAGCCGAACAGTCCACGTAGCAGCAAGCATATAACTGCGTGGAGCGAGCACGCCAAAATCAAGCAGATATCAGGGGCGCCATGATTAACTAACCAACCGTACAATGAATCTCACCCACACATGCAAAATTGTAAAATTTAAATCAAAAATAGAATCAACGAAATTTAGAGTAAAAAAAGAAAAAATTATTAATATAATTTCTCTATCGTAATAAAAATACCCGCAAAACATGTATTTATCATTCACCAGCTTTAATTAGAATTGTATGTGACAGAAAAGTACCAGACAAAGTAAAATGTATATGACAATAGGGAGACCAGCAATGCTGAAGGGATGGAGACTGTGACTACTACAAAATGGATGAAAGAAAAGGTGCAAGTGGCAGAGATTAAAATGCTTAGGTGGTCTTTAGGACAATGTGAGAAATGAAAAGGTGAGGAGAGGCTGACTATTGGAGAATTGAGGGAGGTGAGGCTCCGGTGGTTAGGACATGTGGAGAGGAGAGAGGTGGACTA
>JAUYWI010110105.1:0-10970 GCA_034780595.1 Parotoplana pacifica
AAGCTTTAAGTTCTTCAATTCCAAGGTCTCACTTAAAAATGCTGGAGTTTCACCCAGGAATTTTATGACACCTACTAAAAATATCAGAAATGTTGGATTCAGGAATTTCATCAGGATCTCATGGTAAACTTCCGGGAAATGTAGTCGATTTCATTTTGAACAGGATATAGAAGAACGCTATGTTTCAGCAGTAAGCCAGGTTGAACCTCGTGTTTATAATCAAGTGGTGGAGGGTAACAGCAACGTTTCTTTTTCAAATAAAATTGTTTATGGTAACAACAGCTCTTCTTTTACAAATGACACTGGTTTGCATTGTGAACTGGATGTTTCTTCGCCTGATTGTATTGACAATGTTGATAACTTAATTGCACCAAGTCCAATAAATAAAAATCTTTTCACCAGAAAATGAGACTGTCCAGATGTTCAGGGCGCTTCAGTTAAAACTTTTTTCAGTCAAGCTGGCTAAATTTTATCTTGAGTACCACACCATATCTTTAGAAAACAGTGGATTCTAGATCACCCAAGTTGGAAAAATAGTTAGAAATTAAACCAGATTAAGAATTGCCTGAAAATACGAAATTCAGATACAGGATATGCAATAAGTATTTGCGAAATACATGGGACTAAGTTGAGCAAGAATGAAAAAGACCGATTAAAAATTATGAGAAGATATTGCAGCATGATGTCAGGAAGGGGAAGAAAGAAAAATGCAAGAAATAACCACAGTAACGATTAGAATCAACAATTAATTGCTAGGCTTGTGGATGTGGAAAGGAAAATATTGCAATTCCATAGCTATGACTAAAATTCAGGAAGAAGCAATTGCAGGTGAGAAATATGTACAGATTAATGAAGCAATGAATATTCGCTTTTATTCACATTCCAAATTACTTGACTTATTCGAGAAAAATAATTCGAATATTGGACTTCCAGTTGAACCAAAGAGTTTTTGGCTACTAAAGCCTTGCCATGCATAGTAGAATTACAATGTCATACGGATCATACTAATCATTCCAGATGCTGAAAGGGGACCACATTGTATGATAGAATGTCATCACTCTCTGCTGCAACAATCAACTGATGCTCTAGTACGAATAAGAATAATGGTCCTGAAATAAAGAATTTCAATGCATTTCAATATGCCAAATTCTTGGAGAAGTCTGAACACAGGTTAACTGATTCTGGTGGTAAAAGTGGCTCCAGTCCAGCAGATGAGCATTGTCAACAGTTGACAAACAGATTGCTGATTACATTGAAAAGGAAGAGGATGTTTGATTTGTCAGCAAATTATTTTTGTAAATAAAAGAATAGGTCAGAACAGTAGCCATTTAGGCAAATGTGTATATTGTTGCTCAGAAAGAACCACACACATGCTAGATACTTTTCTTAATGCATAAATTTTCATTATATAGTGTAGCATACATACACCTACATTTACATGTAAAGAATATGATTACTTCATTGTATTTGCATAAATTAACTGATTATTGCTTAACTTCAAAAGCCTTCAATGCTTCCTATTAACAATTCTTCTCCTTCTTTCTTGCTACCCCTCCCCCTTTTTTTCTTTCTAACACCTCCCCCTTTTCTTTCATTCTACCCCTCCCCCTTTTCTTCTTTCTCTCCACCTTCCCATTTTGAATTTCGGGTATGATGATCGTGCTTTTGACTATTTGAAAATTTCAAATAAATTCTCCGGGTCATCCATGGAACTGTTGACGTTATGACTGCAAGTTTTCACGTGAGAGGCAGTGTTTCCTCCGAAAATAGTACAGGTAATTTTTCACTAAAATCTACTGAGAAGCATTTCATTTAAGGGTAAACTTTTTATGACTTTGTGCCATTTTGCATTACGAAAAACGTGGGCAGGAAAATTTTCTAGTTCTTTTATACTAATTCTTTCAGCAGGTCAGTTATAGAGCCAGTCTTTTTTACAACTTCTTGATAAGTTTTCGTTTTCTCATTACTTTTCTTATCCAGGACATCGATTAACATATGTGTATCTATCAATAAGAAATAGTGTTCCAAAATCATTTGAGGTTTACAATTTCGAGTTAAGCATTGATAAGCGCATTCGACGTTAGTTAATTTTGAACAGATTGTACATTAGACTAAATGACCGAAATTTTAGAGCTTTTCGTGGTACATAATATATCCTAGTAACAGTCAAAACACATGGTTGAAGACTTTGCCTTGTAGATATCTCAGTCCATTAAGTAAGCAATATTAATTGAAAGTACTTTTATTAGAAATAGAACTTACACTAAATTTAATGACATAATAATTGGTTATCAAAGAGCTTCAATCAAGTAATTTTTAAAAAATACCACGCCAATAACTTGAGACAAAAATCAGGCATATACATAGTTACTATAACCCTAAAAAGCACTTCCTAGCATAGTATAAAATACCCTCTGTAATCGTTTGATTGCAATGTTGTTTATTTTTTTTTTGGGAGGGGGGGCGGGGGGCTTGTCGATTTCAATTTACAAAAATCAATCTGAATTATCTCGAAAATTTTGTTATAAAATTGAAGTCTATGCTAGCCTTCCTAATCTATAATTTTTATTTCTGTAGATATAGGCTGTCATGTTATCACTAGTTAGAATAGTTGTAAGCTCCTTGCTCAGGTATTAGTTTTTTCCCCATTTTCATACATATTAATTTAAAAAACTACCTGACAAATGACATACATTTTTCGACAAAACCTTATTCACTACAATTGTGAATTTCGCAAAATCAAATTTCTATAGCATTCCAATGCTTGCAGACAGAAAACGGACTATTTGAGATTGAGAGCAGGCCCTAAGTCAGTAAAAGATGAAGAGGTGAAAATGCAGGGAGAAAATCTCAACCAAGTAGAGCAGTTCAAATACCTGGGTTCAACAGTTCAGGCAGGTGGTGGATCTGAGAAAAAGGTGAAGAAACGGCTACAAGCTGGGGTGCATGGAAAAGGATAACTGGTGTTAGATGTAACAGATAAGTACCAGACAAGGTGAAAGGTAATACATATATATAAGACCAGCAATGTTAAGGTGGTCTTTAGGACTGACAAGACTTGACAGAGTGAGAAATGGAAAGTTGTGGGAGAGTATGGCCATTGGAGAATTGAAAAGAAAATTGAGGTTAAAACAATCATCTAATAGTTCAATAAATTTGAAAAATTCAGAGAATTTCTTGTGTAAGTTTTAGCAAAATTCAGTTGCCTTAGCTATAAAATCTAGAAAACTTAGAAAGAAGAACTCAGAATTATAACTTCAATTTTGAAAAATAGTACAGATTCATTTATTGATGATGTCATACAACTTGTAATTTATTAAATATATCATCGGGGTGATATTTCCCCTTCCCCCCAAAAATTCTGGGCGATGCCAGCAATTGTTTAAAAGTGCAATTTACTACTAGACAGATTAATTTCAATGACATTTAAAATGTTTCCAAAAATAATGTAGCAAGCAAAGATGTTACAGACCTCAATTTTAGTACTTTCACTCATGCTCATAATACATACATACAATTACTAAAGATGGGGTTTGGTACACACTTTTAAGCTTAATGTAATATATTTCTTAAAGAAATCTCACTATTATTTGAATTTTCTGTTAAGTGGCTGGGTCATTCACGATGTGAAAAAATCGTTAAACCTGACGGAATCGATTTTATCGTTTTCAACCAACCAATGTAATAGAATCATTTTATTGTGCCTCATTAATTTTTCACAAATAGAATACTTATGCAGGCCAGTAAACACACAAACAATATTTTCATTGACCATAATATAGAAGAAGTTGATAAAAATATAAATCGAAAATAAAATTACTTTTTGCAATTTTTACAGATTTTTCATTCGTGCAATATTATTTGTTTCATTTTTGTTACTGAATGAGTGACAAAAATTTTTACTCACTAGTTTTGTTAATAAAATGAGAGAAACGAAAAAGCATATTCACACAAATCAGAAATGTATTAACAAAAAACTCAGCATAATATGTGGAAAACCAAATTGATATCAGTCTACAAATGAACATTTTTTTAAATGTCTAGCTTCCATGATCTGCTCCGACGAAGAACTAGTCATAATAAGCCAAAAAGCAAAACAATACGTTTCTGAAATAAGTACTACACTGAAGCAAGAACATTTCATCTTATATTCACTAAACGCCAGATGATAATGAACTGAATCATAATCAAGAATTATTCCTTTTCTGGAGAGCACTCAAAACCTGCAAATTAGCAAAAAGCACACTCGTGACCTACTGAAAGCTTTTCACCACTCGTCATTTATTTTTTACCCGGCCTTCGGCCGTAAGAAATAAATCAACTGGTAGCAAAAGACGTTCAGTGGTCCCTCGTGGCATAATGTACTCGTATATAGGAGGATACTAATGCATGATTGTCCAAAAAGGGCAGTGTCCAAATTGCACATATTTACAATTTTTTATGTAGGAGTAGAAGTGTTGACTAGAAAATGCGTAATACTATTCACTTTAACAAAACAATGAACTAGAATGTCTACTTTTAACTAACCAAATTCTGTGCACAACTAATCTTGGGTTTAAAACACTATCTCGAATTAATTATCTATAATTACTGTGATAAACCTTCCATTATAAAGAGAAAGAGAACATATGTGATCGTTTACGTTATCCAAGCATGATAAAAAGAATCTGTTTAAATTTCTAGAACTTCCAATTGTTGTTGAAAACTGCAAAAAATAATCAAATTTAAGTTAATCGTGGAGAGAGAAATCACCTCTTTAAAACATATTGCAAGACTGCTCAAAAACGATTCAACCAAATGGGATAATATTTGGCATCAGCCTCTTGGTGGATTTTTTAATATGTAAACGCGACGGCCCTCTGAAAAATGATGTTAGTACAAAATGTACTTTTTTACAAAAAAATCAATCATGAATCCAAATACATATTAATGAATGAATTATATACTAACCAGTAAAAGAAAGTGGGCATCCGAAAATCGCTCGGTAGAGCACCTTAGTAAAGATAGACAGAAGCTATTGTTTATTTGTGAGATAGGCTGCCCTAACACATTTGAATATTCCATAAAATGTTGTATTACACAACATTATGCTCCCATTCAAAATTCAACTACTGAAAATCAAGAGTCATAAATTATTGGATTATTTAGTTTTAATGTTTTAAAGCCATTTGTGCAAAAGAAAAGTACAATCAATGTTGCGCAATAGGTGGTTTCATATTTGCTGGAACCAATGGCTTTGCGTCCTTTTTTCGTGGACGTCCAGTTCACGGTCTTTCTATCTATCTATCTATTATATGTCCAATCCAATCCTTCTTTCTTCTGATTATTGTTTCCAACATGCTTCGTTTTTCTTTGATTTGTCTTTCTATGACGTTTCCATATTAATGATGATGGTTGACTAAACGGACAATTGTATTTCGATGGTATTTGAATCAAGCTGCAACTTGGCGTTGACTCAATCCAGCATTCAACATACCAAGTGCGTTTTCAGTCTTCTTTAAAGCAAAATTTTCCATAATATACGCTTTCATTTTTTATGTATTTTGTTGTGTAGGTAAAATATGAAACCACTGCACACACCATTGCACAACATTTCTTCTTCACAAATTGTTAAAGCAGTATTTTCTCTAAAACATTAAAACTAAATAATCCAGTATTTCTTGACTTTTGACTTTCAGTAGTTGAAGTTTGAATGATAGTAATTATGTAATGATAGGTACTACAGTTCATAATATAATCAAATGTGTTAGGGCAGCCTCTCTCACAAATAAAAAACTAACAAAAACTTCTGTCTATGCCTACTAAGCAATATTTGAATGCACACTTTCTTTTACGGGTGAGTATATTTGGTAGATATGTTGCAGATACACCAAATGGTATAAATTTTGCAACAAGAACCTATTCACTGCAATTGTGAATTTCGCAAAATCAAATTTCAATTAGCATCCAATGCTAGTTCTAGGCAGCCAGCCAGCAGTTCAATGTCGATGGCCAACCAAAGATACCTAGGTTGCAGAACCTATCATTAATTTTCTGAAAAATCGATATCTATTGGTTGCAAATTCATTTTAAATGTCAACTATAGGTACAACTAAGTTGACTTTAATATTGTTGCAAAATTTATGCCGGTAGGTTTATATCATTGTTTAATATGCCACTAGCTCGATAAATCTTTAGTAGGTACTTGTGTATCAAATTCCAGTCCAATCGGTTAATGGGAAGCATAATATTTTATACGAGAAGTTAATGACTCCCGGTCTCAGTGACCACGAGATTATTTTTAACTGACTATCCGAAATTTTGGGTATCCTTGGATTTGACCAACCAAGGGCTAGGCTACCTACATAATTAGTTGTTCCCTGAAAGCAGATCAATTTAAACTGGGTACTAGTCAATTGGTATGGATATGTAATTATTTTATCAATATGAAATGACCAACACCCAATTTTAAATCGGTTAAGTTATTAGATTACTGGAGAAATGCAATGACCGGAACCTCTTTTGCCTTATCTATTGCAAGACAATGGAGCCGCACTGTGAAGAGATACATTTAAAAAATAGATACTTAGGTAGTGTTTGAACATAACAACAAGTAGGTATTGGGCAGTAAGTGGAGTGAAGGATGAACTGCCAATTATCACTATAAGAGATGAGGCTTTAAATGCTTCATAATGCCGAACATTCGCAATCGCCTGCAATTCAATAGTTTCTGCCAGTCCTCATCACAAATAACAAATTGCCGGTTCTTAGGATCCTGAAAATAAAATTAAAATATTAAGAAACAAAGTGGGGGGTCGCACTACAATGAACAAAGTTCGGTCAAATTCACCCCCCCCCACCCCGTGTGCACTTTGAAACTAGTGTTACTGGTTCTAGGAAAATGAATCGCAATAATGCCAAACTTACGACCATTTTCATATAGGGATAGGAAATAATCATTTCCTTATAAATATTAATTTGATTAAAAACAACGTTGAAAGACCTTTACAATACGTTGAGGTGTCCCATAATGAAGGTACAAAAATATTTGGATATATTCAGTATTTCTTCATTACAGACAATTAGCACCATGGAAAATAATTCTACAAGATCATATGTAGCAAGTGTGATTCAACAATAGCTAGATAATCAACATGCGATTTTGCTGCCATATGGGCCCTACTCACCAGCTACAAACTGAAACAGAATAGTTTAGCGGTAAGAAGTTATTCATTGGTAACAGTCTAGGCAACATTACATGCATTATATCAATGTAATATGGAATACTATGTGTAAGTAATGCACACTGTTCTGCATAAAAATAAAAATACAACAAACAATGCATCCGATAAACAAAGCTAATAAAAAATATTTCTTACAAAAAGATCCTTTTCTTTAGCAATTGCCCAGAAACGTTTTACAACATCATGCTTGGGCAGAGAGTCTACACCCAAATATTCAGCCAACTCAGCTGAAAGAGGTTGAGGCTTCGTAAAACCATTATTCCCGGTTCTTTTTGATGGTCCACCGTCTTTCTGCTTCCTTGAACTTGTTGACTTTTTAATTGACTTATCTAACAATGAAAAACAGATGGTTGTATCTCAAATTACATAATATACAACAAAAACAGAAATTCAATATCATTCGAATGATATTCACTAATAGAAAGAGACCGATAAATTTAGGGTAACTAGATCGGAACAATATGAGATGAGTTGTTTCAAGTGATGTATGTGTAATATGAATCGCTTCAAAGGGCAATGTAGACATCCATTTTAAATTCATTGCTAAAGTTTGGAATTTATTAAAACTTTAAGTGCTATTGATGTTGAGAAAAAAAGCTTTGTTTATACAAACGTTAGTACATTTACCACCTATTAAAAATACAGTGCAAAACAAAAAGATCGGAGCTTGGCCAAAATGATAATCAGAAGTGAGATTTTTAGATTAGTAAATGATGTAGGAGTTAACAACAAAATATGTTGATGAATATACCCATCACCTATAAGCAAATTTCCAGGAGGTACTCCAAATGTTATTTTTTAAATTATATTTCTATGTTGAAGGCTAACAAACCTGTTTTGTGATCATTGCCTAGCGTTTTGCATTAAAATTAGATTCATAGTTTTAAAATAGAATGTGGGTGTTATCGTGTTAGGACTTGGACCACCGATAGTAACCACGCAAATGATATTGCTTTTTAATTAAAATAACTATAAAAATAATAATGTACGAGTATACTAGTCTAAGACTAGATCATAGAGTACTGATATTTTGTAGAGTTGGAATCTTTATTAACTCCATTTGGATACAAATAAATCAATGTAATTTAAGTATATATATTTTTTATTAATTTCATTAATGAGATTTGCATTGTGTATAATATTTTTGTTATACTCATTATCTCTATTGTGAAAGGAAGATTTGTATTGTTATTATATGTCCATGTTTAGTTAGAAAGTAAAATTTCTTATTAAACATACTGGATGCTTCAACTGTAGAACGTCTCCTTCCCCTGCCATTTTCCTGTTCATGAAGTTGAAGAGCTACGTCCTCATCAGTAACTTTCTTTGAAATCTTAGGCTTCTTTCTAAGTGGTTCTGACTATAAAGCACAACAAAAAGAGTAGCTAGGGGCTGATAACGTTCAAATTTCATTCATATCGATTGAGTAATTTTGAAAAAACCTTAAGGCCTAATATTCATTTATTATTAAAATAGAAATTTCATAATCTAATATTTAAAAATTTTACCTGCTCGTTGGTAGACAACTTTTGTACATCACTAGGTATAGAGTGAAAACCACTGAGTATAACAATTAATAATAGAAATAGTTATTGAATAAAAGTTTTAACTAAGTAAAAATTTATCCAATTTACATGGAAATAACACAATCAAGCAAATTTCATTTAAAATGATTTAATTTGTTAATTTATTAAAGTTACTAACTAGTGATCCATTAGTTGGTAAATCATCATCAACAATGCTACTGGAGTCTGAAGAACAGGCATCCTCCTCTTCCTGTAACCGTTGTTCTTTTATAACAGCCATGACTAATTCAGAGATTTCATCTTTACGATCCTTTAAATCTGCATCAAATGTCTTTTCTAAATCAAGTCGAACACGTTTTGTAGTGACTTCATCCAAATTAGCATCTTTCAAAATTTCTGAATTGAAAAAAATAATAATTTAACTTAATTATAAATCTGTGTTTGATGTTTTATGACAGAAATAGTTTCCTCTGTCTGTTTCTTTATACTAAATCTCTAATTTTGTCAATGTTAATGCCTATATAATTTTAGCAACTTGAATATTATGGAGCAACCACAAATAATATCATATTTTAAACCTCTAGTCTATTGGGTATAGATTAAAAAAACATATAGGATGGTCCCTGGACTTTGGATTCCAACTTCCTGTGGATAATTTAGGCTAAAATTTGGTGCACAAGTACCTAGGAAAAAGTTATTAACAGAAAAGTCAGGGACATCTCTGATTAAAATATTTTAAAAAAATGAAAATAATATGAGAGATAAGCTAGGGGCTGATGATGTCATCAGGTCAATAAAATAAAGTTTGTCCAATTGACTTCAAATTTGGTATGTAGGTCCACTAGGCACTCAGTAGCATAAATTCACAAATATTTCCCCAAAAATCATTATCAATTATCTGGGGTCAAAATATTGATAATCAATATAATTTGACAATATTAAAAAACAGACATTATAAAAACCCAATCACATCAAATTTTAGCCTCACATGCATGTGCCTTACAAATTTGTAGACACCAAATTTGGACTACTAATTATTGGTATAAACACATTCCAGATGCTTTGAACCATTAGAAGTAGTTAAGAACCAAATTGCTCCATATAGGGATTATGATAATGGACCCATACAGTCTACTACTCAAATTATGACCAATGTTACCAATCAAACAGAGATGGAAAGTCTTAAGAATATTGAAAATATGTTTAATATGATGTACTCAAATAATGAGATAAAACATGATTATTCAAATGATTTATCTCCATCACAAGATGATTTAAAATGGAAAGAAAAGTTGAATCTAATATTGTATTAAAATTTATCTTTTGTTTAAAGATAATAAACAACAACAAAAACCAAGTGGATTACAAAATTGTTATCCAAATATGGCAAAATTTGAGATGATTACACAATTGTTGTGGAAAAGGTAAGTACTAGGACAAAATAGTACATAAAACACAAATAAAAATAAATGAGCTGTGTACAATTATTTACTAAAATATCATTACTAACCCTTGGAGGATAAACAAACTTTCACATAGCCTAGAGATAAAGGTGATAGGGGTATGAAATCCTAGGGATCACTATCTCTCCTCTACAATTTCATACTTCCCATATATGAATTGGACAGACATTTGATACACAGGTAGCTAGGAAAGATTCATCAATTAATTTTTTTTAAATCAATGATGTCATCAGGTTCAAAAATTAGTTTGTCTGATTTTTTTCAAATTTGGTGTGTAGGTCCACTGTTCATAGACACTCAGTAACACAAATCCATAAATTTTACTATATGGTCAGTCATATTATAAATGTACTAAGAAGTAAATAATATAATTATACTGAGAATAGTTCAAAATAATAACCTATCTATATGTATGCTACTACATAAAGTATTTTCTGTAAACCAATATTGAACAATTAAAATTTATTAATACAAAATGGTGTATATTGTTATTTTGAATATTGCAATATGGCACCTGTAACCTGGCACAGAAATCAATATCTTCAACAATCTGTAATACATTCATTAGAATGAAGTAATAATCAGAGAGAAGAACACAGAACTTGAACACATACAGGGTGGGCCATAAGTTTGTATACAGTTATATAAGCAAACAAAAGCTAATTTAAAATAATTAAAAACCTACTTTCCAAAGAAGAATTATTTTATTACAAGTTAATTAACTATGTGTACAAATGCTCAAACTGTAGTCCCTGATT